>CM019160.1:9459248-9547409 GCA_009733165.1 Naja naja | reverse complement strand
TTGGTTCAAGTTCAAAGTCCTCCTTGTGGCCAGGTAGTGGCAAACGACTCAGTGCATCAGCTGTCCAATGTCCTTGCCAGGCCTGTGCATCTTTGTAGGAATAGGCTGCAAGAAATCAGTCCACCTCAGCATTCTTGGTGACAGGAGTTGGTGTAGGTTTGTCTCCTGCCACAATGCCTAAGTAAAGGTTTGTGATCTGTAACAATGGTGAATGACCTGCCATACAGATATTCATGAAATTTCTTAACAGCTGCAACAACTGCTAAAGCCTCCTTGTCCAATTGTATAATTCCTCTCTGCTTTGGATAGCGTGCGGAGTAAAATGCAATTGGCTTCCCTTCCATTGGGAAGCCTGTGACTCAAAAACCCCCCCCCACTCCAAAAGGGGATGCATCACAAGTCAGAACAACAGGTAAATTCTCAGAGAATTGTATCAACACAGCATCAGACGTGATTAGTCTCTTAATACTGTTAATGCTGACTGTTCCTTCCGCCCCCAGATCCAAACAGCATTCTTATCAAGTAAGCGATGTAAGGGCTCAGCAATAGATGCTTGTGAGGTAGAAACATGTGGTAAAAGTTAATAAGTCCAAGGAAGGCTTGCAAATCTGCCTTGCATCGAGGTTTAGGGGCTTCATTGATTGCTTTAACCTTGGCATCAGTAGGATGGATGCCATGCTTGTCAATCATATACCCAGGAACTCAACTCTGTCTGTTTGAGTGTACATTTGTCTTCCTTGACTTGACTTTTAAACCCGCTTTTCTGAATCTGGTAAGGACTTCTCTGAGTCTTTCTTGAAGCTGAGTGTCATTTTCAGCAGAGATTAATACATCATCAAAATAAGGCACTACCCCTGGCAGTCCTTGCAACATCTTTCCATAAGGCTCTGAAAAATGCCAGGTGCCACGCTTACTCCAAATTGTAGTCTTTTACATTTGAAGGCACCTCTATGGGTCACAATTGTTTGTGCCTCTGCAGTGGCTCATCAACTGTTAATTGTTGATATGCCTGAGCCAAATCCAGTTTAGCAAATCCCCTGCCAAGGGAATGGAGCAGATGATGCACAACTGGTACAGGATATGCGCTCTGCTGCAGCGCATGGTAAGTGTCCCTTGTAGTCACCACAGATTCTCACTGACCCATCAGCCTTGACTGGTGTGACTATGGGTGTTTCCCATCTGGAGTGGTCAGTAGGCTCTAAAACCCCTTGAGCAATGAGTTTATCTAATTGTGCATCAATTTTTTCCTTTAAAGCAAATGGGAACCCTCCTGGGCTTTAAACGAATTGGGGGCACCTTGGGGTCTAGGCTGAAAGCATAGGGGTCCCCATATACTTGCCCAGTCCTCGCTGAAGACCTCTGGAAACTCAGACTTCAAGGACTCTTCCCAGTCAGAATGCTCACGTGATGGATGCCAGTCACCTCGATGCCAAGTGGCTTGAACCACTCAAGTCCCAGCAACTTGGCGATCCTTGTCCACGATGGTCAGGGGCAAACGTTTGGTGTTCCTTTAAACTGCACGTTGAAATCTCTCGCTCCAACTACTGGAATTTTGTTCCCTTGGTAGTCTTTGAGAGTCAGTGCTTGCTTCTGGAAATGCTTTTTCTGAATTTGGAAAAAGTCTGTGGATAGTGTCCCATGACACCATAGATAAATAAGAGCCTGAGTCCACTTCCATTTGGCAAGGCTTCCTTCAATAAACACCTTCACATGTACTTTTCTGCTTTTTAAGGGTGAAGAATGACCAATAGTGATTGTTTGGTGAGTTTCATTCTTGCCATTTGCTTCTAAATTTCGCCCCATTTTTTCAAGGAATTGTTGGGCTTAAAGTCTCTATCAGGATTTTCTTCCTAGCTGGTGGAGTTCTGGATGATTTGCAGACTCTGGCTATGTGACCCCGTTTCTCACACGTAGGCAAATGGAGTCAAAGAACTTGCAATCAGTGCGGGGTGGCCCCCCCACAGCCTCTGCAATAGAACCCTTGCCTGTTTTCCCAGAGTCTTTTCTTTTCTTCTCCATTCTGAGTTTAAAATCCCCCCTCTGCCTCACTGCCATCAGAATCAGAGTCTATTTGTTCGCAATGAGTAGATGTGGATTTATCCCCATCAGAATGGCTTGAGGCCTGGCTTGAGGCCTTGTTAATCTTTTTCATGGCCGCTGCTGAGGACTTGGTGGCTTCCGCTGAAACAGCTTCTTCAATGGCCTCTTTAAACGTGATCTTAGGTTTCATTAATAGTTTGCTTTGTAAACCTTATCTTTAAGGCCTAAAACAAACCGATCACGCATGGCCTCTTCTAAGTTGGTAAAGTCACAAGCACCCCCAATGTCCCTTAAACTTGCCACGAAGTCATTAACATTCTCGCTATCCCTTGATCCCGACGGTAAAATTCGTGTCTCTTAATGAGGCACGATACTTGTGGGGCGTAATGGGCTCTCAAAAGTTTTCTAAATCGGGCCATTCCATTACCTTCAGCTCTGCTGCTCCCGCCAACGCCTTCGCCATTTTGAAGACTGCCGGACCGCAGTGCGTGAGAAAGACCGCCCTCTTCCATCTCTCGGGGATGCCGGCGAGATCGTTCCCTCCAGGAACATGTGGAAACGATCCGCATATGATTCCCAGTCTTCCGTCGCCGGATCGAACGGTGCTGGGGGGGGTGTTCAGCGCAGCCATCTCGCTCAGTTGCTTGTTCGTCGCGTCGTCTTCTCTTCTCAGGGAAATCCCACCTCGTCGCCAGTGTTAAGTTTGCATGAAGAGTCAGACGCGAGGAGTTCCAGCAAAAGACTTTATTAGTGACTACAGCTCGAATGGACCCGTCCTGGCTTGGCTACGGCTGCTTCTTATAGCCTGCAGCCGTAGCTGCCAGCCAATGGGAGTGCAGGGATTCTTCCCGCACTATTTAAACCAATACCATTTGACATTTTACAAGAACAGTTCAAATAAACCAATAACATTCAAACCTACATACATAACAGTTTTTTTTTAGCATTGTTGGACTCATTGTAGTTTAGGTAAACCATGGCTTAGAAGAATAAATGTAGACATGAGGGTTTGGACTTAGCATAGTGGGTAAGCCAGCCACAACTGGGTTTTAAACTGTGGTATGTGGATTAGCATGCATTGTGAATCCACTGTTAAAGTGAGGATAAATGGGTGTGAACAAGAGCTTGGAAGAACTTTTTTAAAAAATGATGTCCCCAGTGGTAGTGAGTCAACTTGAAATTTAACTTTGCTATGTCTGAAAAATGCCAACCATTTTATGGGATTTGAAAAGAAAGCTAATATTGATAGTTTTGCAAAGGTAAGCCTTTGGGGAACCCTGCCTCTTTGTAGCGCACCCTCTGGGGCCTTGTGTTCCAGAACTGCTTGCATTCATTTCTGGCGGGCTGAACTGAAAGTACTTTTATGGCTGATAGTAGAAGAAATGTCTGTTGTCCTTAATTTCCCGTGGATTGATCTAACAGGATGAGGTTAGCTTGTGAGTTTTCTCCTTCTCCACCCAGGTGCATTCATGCTCTGCTCTGTTTCTTGAAAATACAAACCACATGATTTATTTTACTGTCTGGATGATACAGTCTGGAGATGGGGAGTGGACAGACTGCAGCAAAGCTTGCATTTTAGCTGCCACAAAACTGAACTTTTTAACCTAATGATTGCCCCATTTGCATGTCTCTCCTCCCAACATTATGTCAAAACACACTCCAAATGTCAATAAATGTTACCAAGACAGCTGGGTGCCTGTAGCTTGCTTTCAGGCAGCTTTGTGAAAAACATAAATTGATGGTGGTGGCTTGCTAACAGAAGAAAAGCTGGCTCAGCTTTCTCCAAACTAGCACCAGTGTTGATGCTGGGATGTAATTCCCTCTCTCCTATTATGGGAAATGTTGGTTCTGGTCCATCTGAGGAAGTTGCTGAATTTGGGAATGCTGGTTTAGCTTGATAGCTGAAACTCTGCAAATTCATGACAAGAGTTAAGAACATCAGATTGATGGAATTCCATTGTGGTTTAGGAGCTTGTGGTTGGGTTCAGATATATGTATATATATGCACTAAGTCATAATATAACTTAGGTTTGGGTGAGAGTTTTGTGTGAACTTAGTTATTGTGCTTTTTAAACTATGAAGAATCCCAGCCAATTATCTTTTTATGGAGGGGGGTGAGCTAGTGTGCCTACCAATCCAGCCCATTTGGTTAGCTAATAAGTCAGTACTTGTTGATCCCAGAATGAGTGAAAAAATACAAATTGTGATAGTTCACAACTGCAGAAAGGGCTACGGTAGTTCTCAATGTATGACCACAATGGAGCCCAAAATTTCTGTTCCTAAGAAAGACATTTAAGTATGTTTTGCCCCATTTTACAACTTTTATTGCACAGTTGTTAAGTGGATCACTGCAGTTGGAGAAATGAATCATTTGGTCATTAAGCAAATCTGCCCCCCCCCAGTGATTTTGCTTGTCAGAAAGTGGCTGGAAAGTTTATAAATAGTAATTACTGGAACCTGGGACACTGCAACCATCATAATATGAGTCAGTTGCCAAGTGCCTGAATTTTTATCTCCTAACCATGGGGATTCTGCAATGCTTGTGAGAAAACTGGTCATAAGTCACTTTTTTCAGTGCTATTGTAACTTGGAATGGACACTAAATTAATGGTTGAGGACTACCGTGTTTCCCCAAAAATAAGACACTGTCTTATATTTTTTTTGGCTCCCAAAAACACTAGGTCTTATTTTGGGTAGGTCTTATATTTATGGTGCCAAATAGTGTGTGTGAGTGTGTGTGTGGGGGTGTTTCGCGGGTGCACGGTTGCTCCCTGAAAAATCTTCCTAGAACTGGAGATTTACACTAGGTCTTATTTTGGTAGTCTTATATTAGGGCAGGTTTAGAAAATAGTGCTAGGTCTTATTTTCGGGGAAACACGGTATCTGTATAAGGTAGTCTATTGAAACAGTCTATTAGTGTTCTATCTATTTTATTTCAATCATAGTTTCAGATATTGGGATGAGAGACCCACAGGACAGTTTATTATTTTGAAATCCGCAAATAACATGCAAGAAGCATCTATCTCTAAACAAACACATGATGTACCATCTGTTTTGGCCAGGATTGTGCATTTTTAAAAGCCACAAGGTATGATAGTTCTTTATTTCCTCTTAGACTTTGAGGATATCCCTAATATAGGCCAGAACATCCTGATTCCACAAATGATGGCTCTTTACAAAGGACCAGGTTTGTCTGAATGTGGTAGTTGAGGCAAGTCAGGAGATAAGGAGTTGTGCTATTGAGTGATGGCCTCTTAATTTATTAAGTTTTTACCCTGGCTTCTTTTGACTCAGTTCATTAAAACAACCAGTTTTCAATGAGAGGTTCATTTGCTAACATCGATTCCTTTAATCGCATTTCACCGTATACCTAGGTTTCTCCCCTTTCTCTAATGGACGTTCCTATTCATAAATCTTATTCTAGTAGAGTAATACTTCCAGAGATGATTATATAGGAGTAAGACAAAAGAAAAAGTATCTTATGCCAGATTAAATCCATTGGCATCATTACTGATGGCTGATAGATAACTGTGCAGACATCCATGCTGTGTTCTTCTTTCCCAACCAGGTCAGTCACGCTCTTAGTAGCCATATTTGTAATATGTGCCATTATTATTTAACCTTAGTTAATAGGTTTAATTCCTTATTAGGACCTGATTAATAGAACTTGATAAGTTAGATAGTTTGGAGCTTACATTGAACAAACGCAGACTGGTTAATTTAAGGTGAGGACCTAGCAAATGTTAATGTTAATTATGTTGTGCGAATGGGCCCACTGAACTAGAACATTTCTGGAGATCACTTAATGCGATCATTTTCTCTCAGTGCTGGATTTTCACTGCAGGAAGCATCTTACAACGTCCCTCACAATGTTCAGTCAGCCTCTGCTTAAATATGCTCAATGAGGAAGAATCCCTCATCTCCTGAAGCTCTGTTAGGCTTGGAGATCTTTAAAAGTGGTAGCTCTCATACCAGAGTGAGTTAGTTTTGAGATATCTGTAAACTAAGGAAAGGATTTAATGGGCAAACCAAAAATCTCTACACAAAGGTGAGAATTCCTATTGGTCCATCTCTCTCTCACACAAAGCAAAACTGCTTATTACTTCTATTGTTAATTATTTAATTTGGACATTGCCCATTTTGAATGGACTCTAGGTGACTCCCAGAATGGTAATATAAAATCTAGATTAAAAAACAATGAATGAAATGCCAAATCAGGCCAATATCAACATACATACATACATACATTCATACATACATACATACATTCACTCATACATAGACACTCTACAAGGATCACCAGCCACCCTAGCCCTACAGCCTTAGAGAAGAGCCAGTTCTTTAAGACCTCTGGAACATCATCAGGATGGGAGTCATCTGGATCTCAGAGGAACCTTGCTCCAGAGGACAGGTACCATGATAGAAAAGGTGCACTTTTAGGGTACAGGTAAATGGCATTGTTTATTCAAAAACTTGGAGTATGCTCATCTTGCCAGATTGAATTGGCTGGGCAGGTACCCTGTGAGATAAATGTTCTCTCAAGTATTGGTAGAGCCACTTGACAAGTGTCGAATTTTGATCACATGACAATGGGGAGCTGCAATGGTTGTAAAGTGTGAAAAATGATCATAAGTCACTTTTTCAGTGCCGTTGTAAGTTTGAACGGTCACTAAACAAATGGTTGTAAGTTGAGGAACCTCCTGGAACCAGGCCCTATGTCATTTAGTTATGACCAGCACCTTGAAACGGTTACTGTAAATTATCTGTTCATTTTCATAGTGGCCAAAATCCTCCATCGCATTGAAGTGGCTTAGTAGCTTAGTTGAAGGCCTGAAAATGTTTAGCTTTCTTTTTGATGGAAGTGGTGATTGTGAGCTAGCGTCCTTACAAATCCAGCCCATTTGGTTAGCTAATGAGCCCCAGTGCTCTGCTGATCCCGAGTTAAAAATGTACAAATGCAGGCAATTTGGGATGGCTCACAATTGCAGAAAGGGCTGTAGGTCACTATCTTATCAGCAGCCTCCATCAGCCAAGCAGGAGAAATGAAAATCTGGCTAAAATACAAATGTTTTAAAAAAGAAAGAGGAAGACTAAAGGCTCTGCAGCCTTCCCTTCCCCACCACCGTTAAAAATGTTGAAGCACATTTCTTAGAAAACGGTTGGTGCCATTCATAGAAGCAGGGGAAACTCGCAACTCTGGTTTCCTTCGGGGAAGGTAAGGAGGAAGCATCCAAAACGAGCAGGGGAAACATCTCCTAACAAAAACTCCTTCTGAGTCTAATGGAATCTAACAGGAGCTTTTGAGTGCCCCAAGTAGTGCTTAGGGCTAAAGATCCAGAACAGGGGTGTCCAACCTTGGCAACTGTAAGATCTGTGGACTTCAACTCCCAGAATACCCCCATCAAGGAACTACCAGTGCAAACAAAGAAGCTAACAGTTAAACAACAGCCATATCAAGGAACCATTGAGAACACTCCTACTAACTCTGACAGGGCAAGTCACTCATATATAAATATAAGAGCAAACCCTGCTTCCTTCTCGCACTGACGTTACCTAGTTTGGTAAGGGAATGTCTGCAAGGAAACTACCGAGCTCAGAGATCACCAAGGACCCCACAGTTCTTGGTAATTTATCTTTGAAAAGCGAGAGGTGAATGCATTGTTTCTCAAATCTTGCTAGAAGGAGATTGAGAGATGGATGTAACAGGGATTGGTGTTATGTCCAATGCAACTGTACGGATAAATAAAAAAAGTTTCTAGATGAGACCTCTTAGACTGGATGAAAGAATCATCTTATTCACACTCCCTTTTTTTTTCAAAAGTGACTGATCTCATACTTTTGGAGAAATTATTTAAGACAGACATACACCAGTCACAGAATAAGACAGTTCAATAATGAGAAAGTAGACAAAGTCCTATTCTATGCAACAGTGGCCCCCAATCTTTGGGGCACCAGGGACCAGTTCTGTGAAAAGAAGTTCTTCTGCGGACCGGAGGGGGTGTAATTTCACGTGCTGCCTGCATCCCACAGATGGGGCTTCACTTGTTTGCGTGACCTGCTTTCTGGCATGCCACAGTCTGGTGCCAGTCCACGGACCGAGAGTTGGGGACCCACTATACAACATCCTACTCTGTTTGAAAAGTTACTCAGTGGACATTTTTGGTAATTTAAAAATCTGAAGGAAAGGAAAGAAATCTTGACGTTATCACTAACAGAAACTGCTATTCTCTCTCATTTAATGTAAGGCTGCCTCTTCGAATGGCAATGAAACTGTTATGTATGCAGTGTTTGAAATCATTGGTTTAGTTTGAATTGTTCTTGTAAAGTGTTGGAGATGATTGGTTCAAAAATGCGGAAAACCCTGCACTCTGATTGGCTGTCAGCTGCGGCTGCCGGCTATAAATAGCAGCCGCAGCAAAGCCAGTCAGGTCCGTTCTGAGCTGAAGTCACTAATAAACTTAAGAGCTGAAGTACTCCGCATCTGCTTCTTCATGCAAACTTAACACTGGCGACGAGGATGGGATTCCCCTGAAGAAGAAGCCAACGCGGAACAGTAGAAGAGCGAGATGGTTGCGCTGAACACCCCCCCAGCCCCGTTCGATCCGACGGCAGAAGACTGGGAGTCGTATGCAGATTGTTTCCAAATGTATTTGGAGGGAAACAATCTTGCCGCCATTTCCAAGCAGTGGAAGAGGGCAGTCTTCCTTACGTACTGTGGTCCGGCAGTTTTCAAGATGGCGAAGGCACTCGCAGGAGCAGCAGACGTGAAGATAATGGCTTGGCCTGATCTGGAAAGGTTGTTAAGAGCCCATTACGCGCCACAAGTATCGTGCCTCATTAAGAGACACGAGTTTTACCGTCACGATCAGGGGGGAAACGAAAATATAAATGACTTTGTGGCAAGTTTAAGAGACATTGGGGGTGCATGCAAATTCAACAGTTTAGAGGAGGCCATGCACGATCGTTTCGTTTTAGGCCTTAAAGACAAGGTGCTACAGAGCAAGTTATTAATGAAACCTAAGATCACGCTGAAAGAAGCAATAGAAGAAGCCTCTTCAGCAGAAGCTACCAAGTCCTCAGCAGCAGCCATGAGGAAGATTAACAAGGCCACGAGCCATTCTGATGTGGAAAAGTCCACCACAAATCATTGTGAGAAACTAGATTCTGAGTCAGATTGCAGTGAGGTGGAGGAAGGAATTTACAGACTCAGAATGGAGCAGAAAAAGAAAGACCTGGGAAGAAAGAGGCAAGATTTTTACTGCAGAGGTTGTGGGGGAAGCCACCCCCGCACTGAATGCAAGTTTCTAGACACCATTTGCCTCCGTTGTGAAAAAAGAGGACACCTAGCAAGAGTCTGCAAATCATCCAGAACTCCACCTAACAAAAGGAAGTTTGCTGCAAGCAAAGACAAAGAATTCAAGTCTACCAACCTCAGTGAGAAAATGGGGCGCAGTACAGAAGCAAATGGGAAGAATGAAACTCATCAAACAGTACCTATTGGTCATTCTTCCCCTTTAAAAAGCAGAAAAGTGCATGTCAAGGTACTTATTGAAGGAAGGCCTTGCCAAATGGAAGTGGACTCAGGCTCTTACCTATCTATGGTGTCATGGGACACTATTCACAGACTACTTCCTAACATCCAGAAGAATCACTTCAAGAAGCAAGCACTGACTCTTACAGACTACCAAGGGAACAAGATTCCAGTAGTTGGAACAAGAGAATTCAACGTGAAATTCAAGGGCCACACCAAGCGCCTACCTCTGACCATTGTGGACAAGGGTCGCCCAAGTCTGCTGGGCCTTGAATGGTTCAACCCGCTGGGCATCGAGGTGACTGGCATCAATCATGTGAGCAACACTGAGTGGGAAGAGGCCTTGAAGTCTGAGTTTTCAGAGGTCTTCAGCGATGGATTAGGCAAGTACTTGGGGACCCCTATCTCCTTTAACCTAGATCCCAAGGTACAACCAATCTGTTTAAAACCCAGAAGGGTTCCTTTTGCCTTAAAGGAAAAAATTGATGCACAATTAGATAAACTAATAGCCCAAGGGGTTTTAGAGCCCACTGACCACTCCAGGTGGGAGACACCAATAGTCACACCAGTCAAGGCTGATGGGTCTGTGAGAATCTGCGGAGACTACAAGGGGACATTGAACCATGCGCTACAACAGAGCACATATCCAGTTCCAGTAGTGCATCATTTATTACATTCTCATTGGAGGGGGCACAGTTTTTGCCAAATTGGACTTGGCACAGGCATATCAACAGTTAACAGTTGATGATGCCACTGCAGAAGCCCAAACCATTGTGACCCATAGAGGTGCTTTCAAATGCAAAAGTTGCAATTTGGAGTAAGCATGGCACCAGGCATCTTCCAAAGCCTTATGGAAAGGATGCTACAAGGGTTGCCAGGGTGGTGCCCTATTTTGATGATTTTAATTTCTGCTGAAAATGACACTCAGTTACACGAGAGACTCAGAGAAGTCTTAATCAGATTCAAAAAGCAGGGTTAAAAGTCAAAGAAGAAAATGCACACTTAGAACAGATAAAGTGGAATTCTTGGGTTACATGATCGATAAACATGGCATCCACCCCACAGAGGCCAAAGTTCAGTCAATCAAAGAACCCCCAGGCCAAATGCAAAACAGATTTGCAAGCATTCTTGGGACTCATTAACTTCTATCATATGTTTCTACCTCAGAAGGCAACCATTGCAGAACCCTACACAGATTACTGGACAAAAATCTGCATGGGTCTGGGGCAGAAAGGAACAAGCTGCATTTAACAATGTTAAGAGACAAATCACGTCTGATTCTGTACTGATACAGTTCTCTGAGAACTTGCCTGTTGTACTGACTTGTGATGCATCCCCTTTTGGAGTTGGGGGGGTTGAGCCACATGCTTCCCAGCGGAAGGGAAGCCCCTATTGCATTTTACTCTCGCACTTTGACTAAAGCAAGAGAACTACAGCCAACTGGACAAGGAAGCTTTGGCAATTGTAGCAGCTGTCAAGAAATTCCATGAGTATCTATATGGGAGAACATTTACTGTTGTCACAGATCACAACCTCTGTTAGGCATTGTGGCAGGGGACAAACCAACGCCCACGATCCTGTCACCAAGAATGCTGAGATGGACCGAATTTCTTGCTGCTTATTCATACAAACTGATCCACAGACCTGGTAAAGACATTGGGCATGCAGATGCTTTGAGTCGCTGCCCACTTCCTTCACACATTGAGGACCCTGTTCCTGAGACTCACACCTTTTTTTCTAGAAACTGTTGCCAAGCTTCCAGTACCGCTGCTGAAATTGCCAGAGAGACTGCCAAAGACACTTTATTGGCTCCTGTTATAGGCTGGATTAAGAAAGGTTGGCCACTTCAAGACCTACCTCAACTTGCCCAACCTTTTAAATCCAGGCAAACTGAATTATCTGTATTAAGAGGATGTATTTTGTGGGTGACAGGGTGGTTATTCCTGCAAAACTACAGAAAGAGGTTTGTAAATGTTACATGAGGGTCACCCGGAATTGTCAGAATGAAGGGATTGGCCAGGAGTTATGTATGGTGGCCAGGTATTGACAAAATGGTTGAAAACTGGGTTGCATCTTGTCCCAACTGTCAGGTAGTCAGACCTACCCCACCTCTTGCCCCCACAGGAATGGGAATGTCCTAGGGGCCCATGGTCCAGGATTCACATTGATTTTGCTGGCCCTACCAGAGGGCACACTTTCCTTATTATAGTAGATGCATATTCCAAATGGCTAGAGGTTATCCCTATGGCATCCACCACAGCTGAAGCTGTCATCAAACAGCTTAAAAAGCTTTTGTAACTCATGGGTTACCTGATGTGCTTGTTTCTGACAATGGTCTCAATTTACATCCAACCTTTTTGAATCATATCTAGCACAGCAGGGTATCAGACATGCCCTGACAGCCCCTGGGCATCCTTCAGCTAACGGTCGGGCTGAACGCATGGTACGATTTACCAAGGAAAAGCTTCAGCAATTGGGTCCAGGGGACATCACTGAGAAAGTTGAAAAACTACTCAGTGTCCAGCATATCACTCCCAACCCCTCAACTAATTTAACCCCAGCTGAATTGTTGATGGGTAGGAAACTCAGGTCCCCCCTTGACCGCTTTCATCCCACTTACGCACCCAACGCACCACTAGATTCCACTAGCAAAATTCACACATTCACTGTGGGTGATTCTGTTTATGCTAAGAACCTTATTGGTGAACCATTATGGATTCCTGCTGAGATAACCCAAATCACAGGCCCCAGGTCTTACAGGGTACAAATGGAGGATGGTGTCCTCTGGAGCAAGCACATTGATCAGTTAAGATCCAGATTACCTCAGGAGCATCGCTTTTGCTCCTCTCTGGTTCCCATATCTACTGCCTCTTCTAGGGGGAGGGAGGATTATGAGAGTAATCAGCAAGCAAGAATCAACCCCATGTGTAATGAGCTAACACGACAGGAACCATTCCAAAACCTGTCACAGTACCAACAACCATTTTCACAAATGGAAGATTGCACATCACTACCTGACTTAGGTGCTGACATTGGGTTGGAGATGGATTGGGAGGAGAGACCAGGTTGTAGTAACCAAACAGGTTCTACCATTACTAGAAGTCCAAGTAAGGAAATGTCAACAGACACATTTCCTTCCTCACAAGTGAGAACCTAAAACACCTGAACCACGTAGGTCTCAACGTACACGTAAGAGCCCCACCTATTTAAAAGAATACATTAGATAGATGGGGTTTTGAGTATGGACTAAACCTAGTGGGGAGGGGTGTTATGTATGCAGTGTTTGAAATCATTGGTTTAGTTTGAATTGTTCTTGTAAAGTGTTGGAGATGATTGGCTTAAAAAGTGCGGGAAAACCCTGCATTCTGATTGGCTGTCAGCTGTGGCTGCTGGCTATAAATAGCAGCCGCAGCAAAGCCAGTCGGGTCTGTTCTGAGCTGAAGTCACTAATAAACTTAAGAGCTGAAGTACTCCGCGTCTGCCTCTTCATGCAAACTTAACAGAAACAAAGAAAAATGGATTGTGCAATTTTAAAAAAATAATTGGGCACGGAAATAAATCTCTTAAATCTTGTTCTGTTTTCACTAAGTGGTAGAATTGTGATTAAACACACTAGATTTGTTTCATGGATTTCTTGTCCTATGAATTCATTGTTTTGCTCCATCCACATGTGATGCCTAAATTTAATTGTATTGAATTAAACTCTCACAAGGCACCTGGGCACACCCAGAAATTTGTTCTAGTTAATGGAAATTATGGAAGAAGCACCAGGAATGACTCAAAGCCAAAGACATGGTAGCTTCAATGGAGCCACCACGGCTGCTGTTTCGATTTGAACTTTCCTGGTTCCCCACCAGCAGAATAACAGAGTTGGAAGGGACCTTGGAGGTCTTCTAGTCCAGCCCCCTGCTCAAACAGAAGAACCTATACCATTCCAGATGAGTGGCTGTCCAGACTCTTCTTAAAAACCTCCAGGGATGAAACATCTACAACTTCTGGAGGCAAGTTGTTCCGCTGGTTAATTGTTCTCACTTTCAGGAAATTTCTCCTTAGTTCTAGGTTGCTTCTCTCCTTATTTAGTTTCCATCCATTGCTTCTTTTCCTGCCGTCAGGTGCTTTGGAAAACAGGTTGATCTCCTCCTCTTTGTGGCAGTCCCTCAAATATTGGAACCGTATCAAAAGGATGCTCTGCCTTGAAATCACACCCCACTTGGAAGCTTGCTTCACCCTAAAATGTACCTACTTCCACTATGTACGTGTGCCTTCTGAAGAAAAAAAAATGAAACTGTAATCAAGGTACAAAATTAATATTTTGCTCAAAACACCATCCTATCAAAGATGAAAGCTTGGCGAAAACTCTCAACTAGAAAAACCAGTGTGGTTCCCCACTGTTCCTCTCCTTGATTAATATAAAGCCAACTCTGGTTTTCCTAAAGTGTATCTTTGACCAGAAGGACATCAAAGGAAATCCCTGTATAGGAACGGGTCAAAAGAGTTAACAGATACCATTTCAAACCCCCTACATCCCCCCAGCTTTTCTCCCATCCTTTCTTATCTCTGCAAAATAATTAGCGGTTTTAAAGAAAGCCTCTTGCCCTCTTTTATTGGCACAATAATTATATAAAATATCTGGAAGACTATTTACAAACTTCCCCATAATCATCAATCACAGCTCTTTCAGAAGAAAACGCAGGGAGATAAGCTAACCTCAAGAAACTGCTAATGCACCCAGCAATTTAATGGCGGAGTCGTGAAGAGGGTGGGCTGGAGGGGGAAAGGAGGGTATTTTTTTTTCTCCTTTCTCTTCTTTAGCTCCATTACTATGAAATTCATAATAACATCAATAATTAAATATAAATTAGATTTAATATTTTATGCTGGCGACATACAATTTACACTCTTCCTGAGAATTCAAAAGGTCACGTCTAATATAAATGAGTGGTGTGTATGTGTGTGATGGTTAGGTGCTCACTCAGGTGAAATGAGACATAATTGGTTAAACACACACACAAGCACACATGCACAAAACAGCCCTGGGGAGGCCCATTTAGAATATTAAGAAATGGCTTTGCATGAACTCAGATCTTTGTTATGTGATTTATACGGTGCCTGCTTTGTTCTCCTTGGCTACTCAAGCTAATTAACAGCAACAACAATGAAATCACAATGAGCAAAGCCTACAAAAATTCATATTAGAAACTCTGGCAATCAACGATCGAAGACCACGAAAGACATAAGCCTCCTGAGTTCTCTTCTGAAGAGAGGATTGAGAATGGAATCGTTCAGCATTCAAGGAATGTCCTTCCATAGCTTGGGAACAGCGCAGGAGAAGACCTTTTCCTACATACGTCAAGGTGGTTTGTTTTTTTTTATAACTAGAGGGTTTTTCAGAAGGACTTTTTCTGCAGATCAACATCTAGAAAGTTTGATCCCAAGGCAGACAGGCAGTCTGCCAGATAATCAAGCCTGAAGTTGTTTAGAACTCTAAAGGTTCACACCAGTACATTAAATTGGCCCAAAAAGCATAGAGCAATCAGTGTTGAAATTTCAACCGGGGGGTTGAGGGGCATCATGCAATCTCTGCATCTTGCAGAAATCTAGCAGAAATATTTTACAATAGTCAGAGCATCTGGGTAGCAGTTGACAAGAGACGATGTAACTGGCCCAAGGCACTGCCATGTACAGATGTACAAGTAGTCCTTGACTTACAACCATGCATTTAATGACCATTCAACGTAATAACAGCCCTGAAAAAGTTACTTATGTCCAGTTTTCACAGTTATGATGTTACAGCATCCCCACAATCAATGCCATCAAATTTTAGGTGCTGGGCAACTGGCAACCTGCAGTGCCCCAGAGTCCTCCTGGGATTGTCGTTTGCAAGCTTCTTAGGGAGCCAAAAGGGAAGCCAAATTTGCTTAACAATTGTTTGATTCACATAACAATTGCAGTGATTTCCTTAACAACCATGGTCGAAAAGGTCATAAAATTGGGTGCGACTCACTTGCTTAACAAAACTTCTGGTCTCAGTTGTGGTCATAAGTTGAGGACTACCTGAATTCTCCCCTTGCCCCCCTTATTCGCTCCTTATTTGGCGTGGGTTGTGATGGGAGGATCCCGATACTCCCATGTTACACCCCTCCTGCGTAAGCTGCACTGGTTACCGGTTGCCCTCTGAGTGAGATTCAAAGTGCTAGTACTGACCTATAAAGCCCTTCATGGCATTGGACCGGGATACTTGCAGGAAACCTTGCTGCCGATAACGACTTCCCGACCCCCAGTACGCTCCCACAGGCAGGGCCTCCTGGTGGTGCAGTCAGCTAGGCAGTGTCGGCTGGTGGCTCCCAGGAATAGGGCCTTCTCTGTGGGGGCACCCACCCTCTGGAATCAGCTGCCCCTGGAGCTCCAGGTGGCCCCGGACCTCCAAGCCTTCCGCCGTGGCCTAAAAACTTGGCTATTTCAACTGGCCTACCTGGACTGATGGGGGGGTGTAGGGTTTTTTAAATGGGTTAATGTTTTAGTTTTATGATTATGAGATTTCCCTGGGTTTAATTTATTTTTAACATTTGCATTATATGTTTTTTAGTATTGTAAGCCGCCCTGAGTCCTTCGGGAGATAGGGCGGCATGTAAATCTCATAATTAAATTAAATTAATTCTTCAGACTGTCAATGTGAACTGGGCAAAATACAATTCCTTCTATTTAATGATGGACCTATATGTATATTGAATAATGCCTGCAATGTTACCAATTCTTCTCCTACTCCCATTTTTTTGTAAAATGAAAAGGGAGTGGAATGGCTAGGCTGACACAACATGCTGCACATATTGCTGTTTGTTTGGTTTTGGGCACAAATTGTGGAAACCTAACCATTTAGTAATTTCTGATCCTCTTTTTTACTCCTCCCATTCTTGAACAGGTTCTACTTTTAAAGTCTACCAAATCCTTTCACTTTACCAGATTCCGTCTGATGATTTAGGGGTACGTCTTTCTGATGCATCTGTTTTAGCCCTGAGAATACAGATGTCGTAAGTGCGAAGCAATATCCTCATTTTTATTTCTGAAATCTTGCAAGATATGCATGTCTGCTTTTCCAGTTTTTCCTGTGAAACTAAGGCACGCTTCTGGCATTGCATCCTGCCTCTTTCTGAGGAAATGCATAGAAGTAAAAAAAAAAAGTTTTGTTTTGGTTGTCCCACAGGTGCTTTTTTTTTTTTTCAGGAGACAACTGGACTTTCTTATTTTTTTCTTGGAAGAGGTTTTGCTTCTCATCCAAGAAGCTTCTTCAGCTCTGACAGGATATTGGGGAATGGAAGGATTTATATTCCTTGCAGACAGCTGGTCATTTGCATCCTTTTTTAGAGGGTCTTTGAATCACTTGGAGGTTTATCTGTATCCTCAGGGTCACCTGATTCCTGTAGTCAGTCCTGGTGACCCTGGGGACACAGATAAATCTCCAAGTGCTTCAAAGACCCTCTAAAGGGATGCAAATGACCAGCTGTCTGCAAGGAATATAAATCCTTCCATTCTCCAATATCCTGTCAGAGCTGAAGAAACTTGACCTAGATGACTGAGAATCTCTACAGATGTTTTGTTTTGATCGTTTTTTACTCCGAGAATAAAAAAAAAGTCATCTCGCTGACTGAGGAGAAAGGTTGAGGAGTTGGGCTGTGGGGGAGAGAGAGATTTTATTCATTGGTTTGACTTGTGATGTATGTGCAAGGAAAGTGGGTTCTACTTCATAGTTTTCAGCGGTAGGCTGACTCTGTAAATCACTTAGAGAGGGCTATGAAGCACTATAAAGCAGCATATAAGTCTACGTGCTATTGCTATTCATCTTCAATTATATCTGTGCAGCAACAGTTTGGAAAAAAAATGTGATTGTGTCCACTGCAAAGTCCCAACTTCTATAGCTGAGTGGGGATAAGCATTGGGTCTCCCTGCTGTCAGTTCAGCACCTTAACCTTACAGTGGCACTTAGGGTGATAAGGAGGGACTGACCCAGACTCAGCCAATGAGCTTCCATGGCTGAGGAGAGACTACAACCTGGGTTTTCCCATTCCCCAATCCAGCATCTTCACCACTAACCACTCTGGTTCTGAAGCTGAGAGAGACTGATGGCCCCAAAATCCCTGTGGTGGAGCCTTTGGTCAGAGAGGATTGATTGGGAGCAGATAAAATCCTCAATTTTATTTTTGGTTTTGCCCAAGTTTAATGGTAGCTCCTTCTCCAGTCTCTCCTTCATTCATATTTGTATAGGGGGAATAGGGAATGGCCTCGAAGGGCAGGAGGAAGGACCACTACCAAGGCAAGGGTCAGATAAGAGGGGCTTGAGCCCAGGCCAAATAAATCACTTGAAAACAATGTCTTAGACAGCCCCGCCCTTTTTCACATGAAGCTGAACAGAGAAAGGGGAAAACACATTTAGATTTGCAAGATTCTGTTATTATAGCAGGTCTATGTCTACTGAAATAGTTCTGATCTGTATAGCATTGGTTTCTTAGTCCAGGGGTCTCCAATCTTGGCAACTTTAAGACTTGTGGACTTCAACTCCCAGAATTGGAGGTTTTTTTTTTAAATTCATATTTATATCCCGCCCTTCTCTGAAGACTCAGGGCGGCTTACAATTTTTGGAGCGCAACCCAAGGCGCTCAGCAATAGCCTTCATTCCATTGTATATGCCTGCTTATTTTGAAGTCCACAAGTATTTTTTAAAAAAATAAATTTTATTAGATATAATCTTTAAAAACATTGAACGTGGTAGACTTCTTTGACATACATTTTTGTCGTTACATATTATGTTAAGTACTCTAAAACTTTTGTACATTTATATACATATATACATTTAATCTTTATACATTTAATTCCTTTCCATTATCTTTCGGGTGAGTCATATAATCTTTCATATCCTTCCTGCTACTTTAGTCCTTGTTCCATTTTGCAAACTCCCTTTCATTTCCCTCCAGTGGTAAAATTTGTTCCATATTATATAGTATTCTGACTTGTCTTTATCCTTCAGTTCCAATGTCAATCTATCCATTTTGGCGCATTGTAAGATCTTATTTATCACCTCATCTTCCCTGGGAATTTCTCTAGCCTTCCAGTTTTTGGTTTCCATACATTTTGGCCAATCTTGCTGGTTGGAGATGCTACCTGTAGAACATCTTGTACAAGTTTTCCTTGTATGATGTGTCTAATGTTATTTTTCTGTTTCACTCCCAGATTAGTTGCCATTTCCACAAGTCCACAAGTCTTAAAGTTGTCAAGGTTGGAGACCCCTGTGTTAGTCTGCTCTAACCTAGGTTTAAAGGTTTCCCCTGTCCAGTTGAGACCAACTCACAGGGATGGTGCTTATCTCTGATTCTTGGCTGAAGAAGACCTGTATTGTCTGAGAGATGTTTCCGTTGTCATGTGATTGGCATGAAAACACACTAACCTTTCCCACTGAAGGGATACCTATTTATCTATTCACTTTTGCATGCTTTCTAACTATTGGGTTGGCAGGAGCTGGGAGGAGTAATGGGAGGTCACCCTGTCACATGACACCTGGGTCTCAAACCCAGGCTTTCAGCTTTCCTGTTGACAAACTCAGCATCTTAACCAGTAAGCCATCACACCACTTTTAGGGCTGACAATTTTATCGTCTAGCATAGAGTCCTTTGGGAGAGGGACAGGTTATAATTACCATTAAATCAATTAAAAATAGACTTTTGGCTGTATTTTAGAAGTTATACAATGTGATTGTTGATTAAGCATAAGATGTGGTTAAGATGAGAAATTTTTAAGGTGTCATTGTTTTTAACCTGACAAGAAATGGAAAGCACCAATCTTTTCTAAGGCTTAGTTTTGAACCTTCTGTAACTGTGGCTAGGAGACAAAGTTCTTTGAAATACTTTTTGGTGAAACATATGAGCAAGGAGTTTAAAATATCTGATAAGTTTTTAGAGAATGTCCTGTTCTAAGCCCTAGACATATTGTCATTATCTATTTATATTCTGCATAAAACTCCAGTCAATTTATCAGAGCTTCTTTGGTCTGTCAAAACACTGATGGTTAGATCCCAATTTTCTGAGCTTCAGCGAGATTATTCTGTTCAATGTCCAGTTGGAATAATATGAAAAGTTTAACTTATTATGCAGAGTTAAGGAGGCCTGAATTTCCCTCGATCCAATGATTAAAGAGAACAAAAATTTGCCCTTCTTTATATTGCTCATGGTTGTTCATGTAGTCTTGATAAGATGTCCTGCTCTCTTCTGCCTCTTTGACTCACACAGTACTTGACTAACCATTTATTTTATTTATTTATTTGATTTGTCAATTGCTTACAAGATAATAGGTGTAAGGATAAACATAGTTATGAATACATGAAATGGATACATATAAGAAAAATAAAAAGAAACAATAGGACAGGGATGGTAGGCTCGTTGGTGCGCTTATGCACGCCCCCTACAGACCTCTTAGGAAAGGGGTGAGGTCAATAGTAGACAGTCTAAGGTTAAAATTTTTGCGGTTTAGGGAAGAAACCACAGAGCCAGGTAGAGTATTCCAGACATTGACCACTCTGTTGCTGAAGTCGTATTTTCTGCAATCAAGTTTGGTGTGGTTTACCTTGAGTTTGTATCTATTGTGTGCTATTGTATTGTTATGGTTGAAGCTGAAGTATTCACTGACAGGTAGGACATTGCAATGTATGGTTTTATATACTATACTTAGATCGGACCGAAGGCGGCGTAGTTCTAGGTTTTCTAGGTCTAAAATTTCAAGTCTGGTGGCATAAGGTATTCTGCAATGAGTAGAGGAGTGGAGAATTCTTCTTGTGAAATATTTCTGGACTTTCTCAACTGTGTTAATATCAGATACATGATGTGGGTTCCAAACTGATGAGCTGTATTCGAGTATTGGTCTAGCAAATGTTTTGTATGCTCTAGTTAGTAGTGTGATATTACCAGAGAAAGAGTGACATAGGATTATGTTAACAACTCTTAATGCCTTTTTGGCTATGTAGTTACAGTGGGCTCTAGCACTTAGATCATTAGAGATGAGTATTCCAAGGTCCTTGACAGAGTTTGGATCATCAACAAGGTCTTGACTATTCAGCTTGTATTTTATTTTCTGATTTTTTTGCCAATATGTAAGACAGAGCATTTATTTGTTGAGATTTGAAGTTGCCATTTGTTTGACCATTCTGATAGATAGTCGAGGTCTTTTTGAAGGGTAGCAGTATTGTCGGTGGTGTTGAATAGCTTTATATCATCAGTGAAAAGAACACAGTTGCTCTTAATATGATCACAGAGGTCATTTATGTAGAGTATGAAGAGAGTTGGTCCTAGAATACTGCTTTGGGGGACACCACTGTTGACTGGTACAGAATTTGATAGGATGCTCCCAATTTTGACCATTTGTTGTCTGTTTGACAGGAATGCTTCTATCCATTTTACCAAAGTTTCATGATTTCCAGTGATGCAAGGAGGACGAATGGTGGTGTAGAGGTCCGGCTCTGGGGCTTCTGAAACCTTTTTACTGCTTGGCACGACCCCTCGGGAGTGCATAGATCCCGTAGAGAACTGTGCTGGTGTTGGAAGACTCAGGCTTCAGTGAGAGGGGAGAGCAGCCCCCTACTGCAGCGAAGAGATGCTCTGCAGAAGTCAAGCAGCAATAGATCGCAGGTCTGCAATGGCGATCCTGTAGTCCGAACGATCACCTCAGCGGAGAAGTGAGTGAACGACAAGTTGTGGTGGAGAGTGAAGAGGTCCATCCAGAAAACTGAGGAGGATTTGACAGTGTGCCTAACTGTGGAAGAGCACAGCAGAAAGATATCAGAAGTAGCAAGAAGCCGAGAGGAGCCTGGATAGAAGCGGCAAAAGAAAGGGAAAACGTGAAAGTGAAAGGGCTCATTGAAGGAGCTGAAGATTAACTGTAGCGGTGGCGGTGAGAAGGAGGCTCGGATCGGGGAATCGGCTACATGGATATTAATTGAAATTTTTTTTTGTCACACGGAGGGTGGGGGTTTCTGTGATTTGTGATTATCTTTGGTTGGAAAGAGAAAGTTGGCCATCATGGAGAAAGGGAGAGGATCTGAAGACTGGAAGCAGATTAGAAACTGGTGATTTAAGAAGTGTTTTAAGAAGAATCTATAAGTGAGTAAAACTTCTATGGACAGAAAATAAGTAGCTGTTGGAGGAAATATTGGTGTGGTGATTTTTGGAAAATGAACTTTTCTTGAAATTAGGAGGATATGAGGAGTACAACCTGTTAAGTGTATTGAAACTTTAAGATTCATTGAAGTGACTCAGCAATTTCCGGTCGTCTTGAAACGTGGAAAGAAACTATTTAGCAGTACAGATAGAGATCTACATAATTAATTCAAGATTTTCTTTCTACTTTTTCTTCTTTAAACCTCTCTTAAATTTTTTTCTCTTTTGCTTTATATTTTGTTATGTGTTATATTTGCATTGATTGATTGATTGAAGAAGGAAGATATTTGAGTGGTATAATTGAGAGGTACCTGGATTAATTATATAGTAATATTTGAATATATCCACTTCATTGTGCTAGATAATTAATTAATTTTTGTAGTTTAACTTATCTTTATTTATAAATCTATTTATATGTATTGAGGAATCCTGCATAATACCATGATATAAGATTATATTGCTTTATAATATTCATAGATATATATTTTGATATTATTTAGACAGGTAGAAAACACATAGATAGATTAGGGATAGAAGCTGTATATAAATTAAAAGGAAAGGAGAAGGCATTTACTATTAATATTGATAACTTTTTAGGAATATTAACCTTTTAATGAAATTTAAAGGATAGTAATAGAAATATAGGAACATAACCAATTTGGAATTAGATTTAAATAAGAGACTATATTAGATAGCATCTGTATTTTCAAGGGGGGTAATTATATTAGGGAAATTAAGGAGTTAATAAATAGACAGTGTAGAGAATCAGTTGGTTTGATAAATTAGCTTATTGATTAACGCGTAGTATAATTCAGTATATAAGAATTGGATGCTGATTTGGGACAACATACTGAATATAATACAAAAACAAAAACAAATTCTAGGAGAGATGACCTCCTTGACTACCACAACGCTTAAGACGGGAAAGAAGATGACAATAACAGCTCCAACGGCATCACCTTCAACGTCAACACAAAAAACAATTGAAGAAACATTGACAATGGAGAAACAACCTCCCATATCTAATGCCAGTATTTATTCGGTTTTACTTACACTACAAGAATCTATGTCCAATTTACAAGAAACAATGCTTAAAAATCATAGAGAAACCAGGGCAGATATAAATGAATTGAAAGAAGAAATGGAGAAACTTAAAGCAGAAATGAAAGGAGACGTTTTGAAATTAGATGGAAAAATTGGTATGATGCAACAAGCGCTGGAAAAAAACAAAATGACAATAAAAGAGATAGAGAAAAGGACTGAACAAACAGAAAAGAACCTGGAAAGAATAGATGAGCATTTAGGATGGTAAATAAGGAAATGGATGACTCCTTGGTATACCTAGAAATGGATAAGGCAGCATTATATCTCAGATTCCAAAACATTGTGGAATCAAGAGAAGAGGATATAGATCAGGTGATGGCTGAAATTCTGGCAGAGGTTTTAGATAGAGACAAAGAGGAGATGCTGAAAGAATTGGACGATGTCTACAGAGTGAGCACCAGTTATGCAAGGAGACATAAATGCCCCAGAGAAGTTCATGTGCACTTTGTAAGATGGAAGGTACATGATATTATATATAAAGTAACGAGAGATGAGACAATTAAATATAAGGATAAAGAAATTACAGTGCTTAAGCAAGTCCTGAGAAGAGTTAGGGAAGCAAGAAAGGACTACAAACAACTTGCAACTCAACTGAACCAAAAAGGCATCATATTTAAATGGCTTGTCCCGGAAGGAATGTTAGTCACATCAAGAGAAAGAAAATTCAAAGTGGATTTGTTGGGAAAAGCACAGGATTTTTATGAAAGATTGACAGGTTCGGATGAACAGATCAGTAAAGACGAATCAGATCCGGACTCTCAGGAGGATCAAGTGCACTTAAGGAGGGGACAGAAGATTTCAGATAACTCAGAAAATAAACAACAACAACCAAAAGAGAAAGAAGGAGTAACGACAAGGCAAAAAGCAAGAACCAACCAGATTTAAAGAAGTGAGGAAAAGAAGAATAATCTAAAACAAGGAAGCAAAAAAGACTCTTGATTGCTAAGGGAAATCTTAAATTAAATCTTAACTTAAAGTAACACATAGTGGGAAAAGAATGACTAGAAATTAAAAGCAATAGATAGAATTAGAAATATGGAAACAGAAGTGAAACTTCTATCTATAAATATAAATGGCCTAAACTCTAAAATTAAAAGGCAAAGGATCCTGGCAAGGTTGATTAAACAAAAAGTTGACGTTGTTTGTTTACAGGAAACTCATATTTTAAAAGCAGAAGAAAAATATTTAGAATGTAATAAATTAGGGATGGTATTTATGGCTTCAGCAGAAGATGAGAAAAAAATGGAATAGCAGTTTATATTAAAGAAGAGATAAAAGCAGTATTAGTATTTGCAGATCCTAAAGGAAGAGTTCTGGCAATAGACATACAGATAAATTTAAAAAAACCTTATTAGTGGTTATTTATGCCCCAAATGCAAATCAAAAAGAATTTTATAAAGCTTTGTATACTAAAATTATTGAATTAGAAAGAGAAAATTTTTGTATTATTGGGGATTTTAATGCAATTGCAGAATACCAAAAAGACTATAAAGGAGGGAATAAGAAGGGAAAGGAAAAAAAGAAGAGAGAATTACCAAAGATCTGTGGAGAAATGATTAATGAATTAAATCTGACAGATATATGGAGGAAATTGAACCCTGAAAAGAGTCAGTATACTTTCTACTCAAGTCCCCATCAGTCATGGTCATGCATTGATATGGCATGGGTCTCTGGAAATTTAATAGAGGAAGTGACTGAAGTAGAAATTCTGTCAAACTCCTGGGCAGACCACAACCCTCTTAAATTAGGCTGGAAAGGTAAGAAAAACCAAGGAGAAGGTGGACATTGGATACCCAATTATTAAAAAATGAAGATTTTATAAGGAAAATTAAGGAAGAATTAGCTTTTTATTTTAAAGAAAACAATAAAGCAGATACATCCACCCAAAATCTATGGGATGCTATGAAAGCTGTCATACTGGGAATTATAATAGCTTACACTGTGCAAAAAATAAAGAAAAACAAGCTCAACAAAATAAATTATATCAAAAAATTAAAGAATTAGAAGTTGAATTACAAGAAGCCCCACAAAATTCTAAAATACAAGAACAATTGGCTTTATACAAACATAAAATTAATTTGGCGGAACAGGAAGAATTAATTAGAAATATGAAAATAACCAAACAAATATATTTCGAACAAGCGAACAAATCTGGTAGATGGCTTTCTTACAAGCTTAAAAAAGAGAAGGAGAAAAGAACCATTTATCAATTACAGGATGAGGACAGAAATTATCAACATATAATAGAAAGGAAGAAAGAGATTGTATATAAATATTTTAAAAATTTATATAGGAAAGAGACTGTGGATGAAGACCAGATAAGGGAATATTTAAGAGAAAAAAGAATGATGAAAATTAGTGAAGACATGAAAGAATTTTTGACAAAAGATATATCTATGATAGAATTAAAACAAGCACTTAAGAATCAGAAAAGTAATAAAACTCCAGGTCCAGACAGTTTTCCAGCAGAATTTTACAAAGTATTTGAAGAACAAGTGGGACCAATAATGGTGGATTTATATAATGATGTATTATTAACTGCTAAAATGCCTGACACATGGAGAGAATCATTGATTTCACTAATCCCGAAGGGGGATTCAGATGTCAGGAAGATACAAAACTACAGACCAATTTCTTTGTTGAATGTGGATTATAAAATATTTACTACAATTATTGCTAGCAGATTAAAGAAAATAATGAATGAACATATACATTTGGACCAAAACGGATTCCTTCCCAATAGACAAATTAGAAATAATTTAAGAATTATAATGGACAGTTTGGAGTATTATGAAGCCCACCTGGAAAAACAAGTAGCCTTTGTTTTTTTGGATGCTCAAAAGGCCTTTGATAATCTTAATTGGCAATTTATGATACAACAAATTTATGATATCAATTTTGGCACTAAATTTGAGAACATCATTAATGCAATTTATTTGACACAGAAAGCAAATATTATAATAAATGGAGAAAACACTCAAACTTTAAATATAGAAAAAGGAGTACGGCAAGACTGTCCATTATCCCCTCTGCTTTTCATATTATCATTGGAGGTACTATTGGAAAGAGTGAGACAAAACTCAGGAATTAAAGGATTGAAAGTTAGGAATGAAGTGTATAAACTGCAAGCATTTGCAGACGATATAGTTGTTATTGTAGAAGACCCAATGGAAAGTGGACCAATATTAATCAAGGAATTAGAAAGTTATGGAGTGGTAGCAGGATTAAAAATTAATAGGCAAAAAACTAAAATTTTAGTTAAGAATTTAATAGAGCATCAAGTAACAGAATTAGAAAAGACTCTTGGATTGCAAACAACAAAGAAAATTAAATATTTGGGAATTTGGCTAACAGCACATTGTAAGGCGATAAAAGAGAATAATTATAACATGTTATTAATGCAAACAAAAAAGATTTAGAAGTATGGATGAACTTGAAATTATCCTTAATAGGTAGAATAGCAGCCATAAAAATGTCCATTTTACCAAAGTTTTTATATTTATTCCAAACTATTCCAGTGAAATTAGAAAAAACTTTTTTTGAGAGCTTGAATAAAATAACATCAAAATTTATTTGGCAGGGTAAAAAACCCAGAATAAAATTGAAATATTTACAGGATATGAAGAGCAGAGGAGGATTTGGATTGCCAAAATGGGAATTATAGTGCAGCAAATTTAGTTTGGTTGAAAGAATGGATTAACCTAAAAAATAAAAGAATATTAGCTATTGAAGGCCATGATCTCCAAAGAGGATGGCATGCTTTCTTATGGGATACAGGAACCACTAAACAAAAATACTTTTACAGACATTTAATTAGAGATTCGTTGATGTATAATTGGATTAAGGTTAAAAAGAAACACTATATGAAAATTCCAATTTGGCTATCTACTATGGAAGCAATGATACATCCAAACAATTTAGATTTGAATAAAATGTTAAAATATAGAGATTTATTGGACACAACTGGAAACCTGAGAACGATAAAAGAGCTACAAGAACAAGGGCTACGAGTGGACTGGTGGGCTTATATTCAAATACAAACTCGATATAAAAAAGATATAAAGGATTATGGAATACAATTAAAATCTCAATATTTGGATAAAATTTTATTAGGCCCAGATTAAAAAAATCACTAAAATTTATAAATATTTATTAGAAGTAGATTTGGAGGAGGAGGTAGTAAAAGGTTGCATGATTGCGTGGGGCCAAAATATTGGGCATAATATAAATTTAGTGGATTGGGAGACGATATGGAGTAGAAATTATAAAATAATGAAATCGGCAACATACAAGGAAAATGCATATAAAATATTTTATAGGTGGCCTTCGAGATCAGCGAAGATGTATGTCAAAAGAAGTCCCTTGTGTTGGAAAAGCAAAAAGAAAGAGGGAACATACTATCATATGTGGTGGTCTTGCCCAGAGGCGCTGAAATACTGGCTCAAAATTCAAAAATGGTTGCAAGAAATTACAAGTGAAAAATTAGATCTAGAACCAGAGCTCTTCCTGTTGGGAATCTTCAAAAAACATATGCAAAAAATATAAAATATTTACTAATACATATATTAACTGCTGCCAGGATTGCATTTTCTCAAAGCTGGAAACAGCCTTATACTCCTATGGATGAAATGGTTATTCAGAAAATTATGAGTTGCACCGAAATGGATAAATTATCATTAAGCTTGAAAGATAAAGAAGATTCAATATTTTACATGGTGTGGGAACAATGGTATAATTGGTTAGATAGGAGATAGAATAAAGATAGGCAACTATTAAATAGAGGTTATAGATAGAATAAAACATCCTTAGGCTTAGGTCACTGTTTGCTATGTAAATATCACCACAAGTAGTCATCAATGAATATTATACTTTTAATGTTTTAATGTTTTGTGTTTGTGTGTTTGATGTTTTGTTTTGTTTCTTTTAATGTAATAAAATTTAATAAAGTGTATTAAAAAAAAGATTTTAGTTTTAGGAGTAGTTTGTCATGTACCACTGAATCAAAGGCTTTACAGAAGTCTATGTAGATTGCGTCTATTGCTTTGCCCTGATCGAGTTGTGTAGTCCATATGTTTTTGCAGTGTAAGAGTTGCAGATTACAGGATAGTTTTTTTCTGAAACCAAATTGTTTATTAGAGAGTAGGTTGTTTGTCTCTAAGTGGAGGATAATGGATTGGTTAATAATTGATTCCATGACTTTATAGGTGACAGAGCATAAAGAGATCGGTCTGAAATTTTCAACTAGGCTGGGGTCTCCCTTTTTGAAGATGGGGATGACTGTGGATTTTTCAAAGATTATGCATAGAGTTTCGGCTATGGCAGTGAATAGCTTTTTTAAGAAGTAGGCACATATTCCGTCTGGTCCAATAGATAGAGATGGTTTTAGACTGCATAGTGCTTTTTCAACATTGTCTTCTGTAAAATCGATATGTATTAGATCATTGTAGTTGTCTGTGGTTCAACTAGGAAATACTGGGCATGATCCATTGCTGTTTACAAATACTGAGCCAAAGAATGTGTTAAAGAGGTTGGCTTTAATGGTGTCATCGTTGCAGTCTTTACCATTAGGTCCTTTCAGGGGTGGGATGGACCTTGAGTCTTTTAATTTGTTATTTACAAAATTGTAGAAAGCTTGGGTGGAATTGGTGCATAGAAGGTTTTCCTCTTGTTTAATGTGATAATTGGTGCATTCAGTCTTTATCTGGTGGCATAAATTTTTGTATCGGCTTTTGAAGTTGGCAACCTGACCAGATTTGTTTTTCCGCCAAAGTGATCTCTTTTTGGATTGAAGCTTCCTTATTGTTATGGATGGTCTGTTTTTTTCTGGTTTTGGGAGTTGTTATTGGTACATATAGTTTGATGACTCTTATGACTCCAAGTAAAAATATGTTGTAATGGTCTTCAACAGTATTGCATCCAGTGAATAGAAATTGCCAATCAAGGGATGAGAGATCATTGTCTATAA
Source organism: Naja naja (assembly GCA_009733165.1). Lineage (NCBI taxonomy): Eukaryota > Metazoa > Chordata > Lepidosauria > Squamata > Elapidae > Naja > Naja naja. The sequence continues at coordinate 9,518,575 of CM019160.1, read as the reverse complement.
GATCATAGTTGCCTTTTTTGAAGTTATAATTGGGGATCACGTCAGTGTGATGATTTTTGTGTGCACGTATGTTGAGACAAAAGTCAATCATGTTGTGGTCATTGTTAGAAAAGGGTTCTTTAATTTGTATTCCGTAAATTGAATTCAAACTCTTGCAGAAGATTGAGATTGAGGCAGTTGTTAAGTCTAGTATTGTTGGTTACTATTTGTTCCAGTCCCAGATTTGTTACAGCATTGTAGAAGGTTGCATGTATGGATTCAGTTTTACATTCGTTTAGGGTCCAGTTAACATGAGGCAGACCATGATGCTAATGGTTTGATATTGTACTAATACAGTGTTTTATGACACTAGCAACTTTATGATGTGTGGATGTCTGGGAGTTGAAGCCCACAGATCTTAAGTTTGCTGAGATTAAGAAATACTCTCTGGATCTCAAGTCTGCGGTTCTCCAGTTTGGGTGATCTCAACATCTATCATTGTTTGCTGTGCTGGCTTAAGTGCACCCATTTACTACTGTAGGTGGGTTGCAATTCCTCAGGGAATATACAAGAGTATGATTGGCATGTGGGAAGAAAGATTAGAATGTTTTTTTTTACATCTGTCTCATTCTTTTAATATGCCAATTGCTTGGTTAACTAGACATATTTATATGGGGGAATGAATGCTTAAAATGCTTTTGCTGACAGAGATGCACAATTTAAAAAACGGAGAATCAGTACACATGTTCCTAGGAGCTTACAAAAGTTCAGCTACCAGAAATAACCCTACCCTTATCCTAAAATTTAGGACTACAGCTGCACAGCCAAACTAGATGCTAATTCTATTCAGGAATTAGCTACGTTGAATGCAATAAGGCATATTTCCCAGGGACGATGAAAGATAACAAAAAAATTGCTCTTCTTTGTATTGCTTGGTCACCCATGTTGTATTGATGAGATATCCTGCTTTCTTCTGGCTCTTTGATTCCCAGGGAAATGTAGGCCAGATTGGAGCTATTACTCCAAAGTCACAAAAGAAAGTGGCTGGGAAGCTTTCCTGCATGCAACAAGCATATTTCTGAATAAACCTGCTTTGGATTGTGGGTGATCTCATTACAAACATGGGAAGGAAAACCTAATGAAAAAGACCTGCTGGGTTTTTCTTTTTTTCTTTCAAAGTAAGTTATGGGAAATACCTATAAATATCTCAATAACACAGATGAAAGTTTTCCTTAAAGCAAAACCACCTGGTTTCAAAGCGTGATCCAAGCCTGAATAGCTCTTAGTATCATGTTCATCACCCGCCAAAATAGATGCAACTATTCCAGTGTCTTGCTGGAGCTCTTTATAATCCAGTTTTCTTTTTATTTCTGAACCTCTCTCACCATTTAATTTTTTTTAACCAGAAGGTATTTCTGTGGATTATCAAACAGGATCTCAGGCAAGGTTGCAAATTGAAATATTTTAATGAAGACATATCAGACTAATAAAAGGAGAATATTTGTAGCTCAGGGTTGACATGAGGGGTCCTTGGGGTTCTCTGAGCTTGCTTGTTTTCTTGCAGGCGTTTCATTACCCAAACTAGGGAACTTCATCAATGCTACCGTGTTTCCCCAAAAATAAGACACTGTCTTATTTTTTTTTGGCTCCCAAAAACACACTAGGTCTTATTTTCGGGGTAGGTCTTATATATTTATGGTGCCAAATAGTGGGTGTGAGTGTGTGTGTGGGGGGTGTTTCGCGGGTGCACGGTTGCTCCCTGAAAAGTCTTCCTGGAACTGGAGATTTACACTAGGTCTTATTTTCGGGGTAGGTCTTATATTAGGGCAGGTTTAGAAAATAGTGCTAGGTCTTACTTTCGGGGTAGGTCTTATTTTCGGGGAAACACGGTAGTAATGAAACATCTGCAAGAAAACAAGCACGCTCCAAGGACCCCTCACATTTATCAGAGTCTCTACATCATTTAGTGCATGGGTGTCAAACTCGCAGCATCACATTGCTGTCACGCGATGTTTTCAACGGTTTTCCCATTCGCAGAGCTGGGGTTGGCGAGGGCTGCGCATGATGCATCCGGCCCGCAGGCCATCAGTTTGACACTCCTGATAATGGGAAATGTGATCAAGGAGATCAGCAAAATGCATGCAAAGTGTTCTTAACACAAGTACGAAGAATTGGTAATAAACTACAGAAAAAAGGTATTTTTTAAAATCACGTGGCACAATCATAATATTATTTGAAAGCACTTAACAGTATTCTTTTGTCTTAAGAAAGCAGAGAGAGAAACAATGTCCCAAATGCAAAAGGAACTTAGTTGCCATCGTATTGATATGCAATTATTTTCCATCTTTATTTATCCCTCGATGCACAAGGAATAACTCCCTCCAGGCCATTCATAATTGAAAAATGCTTTTAAGCCCTTTAAGAGATGAATACTGCATTTTGTAAGGTGCCTGTTTTATTGTCTCCAGGAGTCAGATTGATAAACGACTTGGTTCATACCTTCTTAAGGAACTGAGCAGCAAAGGTTATAGATGGACAATCAGCGTATAAGTCACTCAATGGTCAATCAAGAGTGTGTCCTAATCAGTTTGGCATGAAGAGACATCACAAGAAGGTTAACCTAGACTGACATCTGCAGAACTAGTTCTAGATACAGTACCTCAACATAAGCCATTATCCATGGGAATATTTAGAGCAAATAAAGGAAACCCACAGTATATTTCACACACATTTATAAATGTGAGCCAGTAGGATTTTCCTTTGCCTTTAGTAACAGTGGAAATAGAAGCTTTGGGCAGCTGGAAGAGAAGATATTAAACCATCCCAAAGGTCCTTTTTCAAAGGGCAACTAGACTTCCTTTGTTTTTCCTTCAAGACATTTTGCTTCTCATCCAAGAAATTTCTTCAAGGAAAAACAAAGAAAGTCCAGTTGCCTTTCGAAAAAGCACTTTTGGGACAGCCATGACCTAGATGACTGAGAATCTCGATAGACAGAAAGATATTAAACCTTCAGTTCCAACTGCTTTGACTTAGAGTTCCTTCAAAAGGATCAATGCATAGCCAAACTCTGCTCATGTGGATCACAATGCAATTGCATTTGTTCAATTCCATTGCTATCCCAGGGGATGTTTTCTGGTCAAATGGACCAGGCTGACTAATCCCATGATTGTCCTTGTCATTTCTATGCTGATCAGTCAAAAATTGTTTTTGGCATTCATCCATAGTTCCCTTTCCACTGCATAGGGGCACACTTGGCTCTGGAAACCAATGGAAATTTCTTCTTCAGCTTGAAGACCAGAAAAGGACTTCCTAGCAGCTTATCCTGACCACCTCCTCTGCTTATTTACAGAGGTTCCATTTGCCTTGCACTTCTATTACTCATCCTTCCTTGCCCTGAATATTGAAGGCCCCCTTTTTTTGTACTATAAACACATTTTTGGGAAGCTGCTTGGGTGTTATAAAGGCACTCTTTGAAAGCAGGGAGGTGCAGAGAAATAGGATTGCATGATTGCATGAATGATAAACAAAATGTCATCACGGTCTACATTCCAAGCAAATGACATTTTTTATTTATTTTGAATGCTTTTGTACTGCTTTGATCACCCAACACGAAGCAGCTTGCAGCAGAATATTTTGTAAAATCAAGGATATCCTGATAAAATCCACATAAATCATAATCTTTATAAAAAGCATACTATCATAAAAGACATGCATGGCTCTGAAATATTTGGGGAGGCATGAGCATCTTCCCCTAGACAAATGGGCGGCATATTGCACATAGCCTACATCCTCCTGCAACTTGAAATAATTGTTAAAGGCATCTGTAGAAGTGGAGTCTAGTCTACAAAATTTTGTGCTGTAATAAACATGCTAGTTTAAGTTGCCACAAAACCTTTTGATCACTTTTAAGGAAACGGATTCCTTAAATTGATCCCAAGAATTGATCCCAATTCTTCAAGAGCCATCTTTTATGTATTTATTTATTAAACTGATATGCTGCCCATGTCGCCTGGAGGCGACTCTTGGCAGCTTACAATTAAAAACCAATAAGAAACATTAAAACAACAGTTTTAGTTTTGAAACTAAATTTAGTTTTAAACTATATTAGTTTAGTTTAAAATTGACAAAGTTGGGGAGGAAGGGAGCACAATATCTGAGGAACCACTTTACCCCCAATGGGACTAACCTGCCCCACTCTTTCCAGAGGAAAGGGACTACCTCGGATCCCATTGGCCAAAGAATTTCAGGTGGTAGGATTCAAGGGAAGAGTCTTCTCTGCTGTGGCCCTGCTTCTGGAATATTCTATCAGAGGTGAGATCCATCCACACACTCCTGGCCTTCTGGGAGAACCTAAAAACCCGTCTCTATTACTTGGCATGGGGCCCTGATGGGCTTGCTACATTGATAGTGGCTGACAAGGTAGAGAAGATTTTCAACCCCAGGCTGACCACCATCTTGGTTCTTAACTTTTAATTTTTTTACTCAAATTTTAATTGTTTTTAGCACTTTCTAACTTTTTTATGAGATTGTAAGCTGCCCACAGCCACTGTATTAGTGAGATGGGTGGCATACAAATTAATTTAAATTTTTTTTGATGCATAGGGGAAGGAGGTGGAGTCTTAGTCCATTAACTACCTCCAGAATATCATTGGGGCCCCAGGCCAGTTGACAGGGCCAGGTCTTCAAAAGGGTGGGTGCAGATCTCACCTGGAGGGGACATGTTCCAGAAGGTGGGAGCCATGGCAGAAAAGCCTCTTGTCCAGAACCCCACCAGCTGGAATTTCCTACTGACAGAGTCTGTAACATGTCCCTTCTGGTGGCCTGGTTGGAGCAAGCTCAGCTCTGTATCCTAGGAACATTTCAGGTAGCCTCCTTCTGCTCTGGTCTCTACTTTCTTCGCAAAAGGTTCAAGTGGGAACTGATGGCCTCCACTTTACACCTTTCCTGGATAGGGCTGATTCTTCCAATTCTTCAGTTGGAGAATCAAGGAATTTAGGTGGTTCTTCAGGCCATATGCACTCACACACTCCATGCATAGGAAAAGAGCCACCCTGGCTATTTTTATCCAATTAGCCCCATAACTAAAGTTAAACAGCTCCTGCAGTCTTTTGCAACTGATAGCAATTACAGCTCAAGGCTCCAAAGCTCTTACCTACCCAACTTGATCTGCCTTGTCATGTCCCATTAACTTCTCCTTCAGTTCTGCTCCTGGCCCCTGCAGTCTATAATGAAAGACATTCAAATATATGTATCAAAATGGCATTGTTATTGATTTATTAATGCTAGGGAATGCTGTCCTAATTGAATTGAGATCCAGGAAGCAAGTTAATGTAGCTAACAGTGATACAGGAATTCAATCTCCCCAGTGCCTAGAATTACAACCTTTTTTCTGCCTTTGTTGTCAGTCAGATAAATAACAAATCAATTTAAATTTCAACAAGCTTTTCTTGAGCTGAAAAGCCGAGGAAGTGAGCATGACATTTAGCATTTAGAGAAATTAAAGGAATTTTGGATTACAGTTACAATTGCCCAGGGGCCAAAAGTGACTGGATAGCCCCTTCCAAGCATGGATTGTAAGATTTAAGGTGACATCAGGACTTCACTCTACTTTACTAGGGATTATTTAATTATTAATGTCTAGGTATCACACCAATTTATTCATTTAAATTAAAATGCAAGGATAATTTTCGACACAGCACACTCACTTCTTTCACCTGGCTTCCCCTGATATGCTACCCAAAGGCCAACTTTGGTGACTTTTGGATATGCCAACTTTCATAGGAAAGTTGCATGGCATGTTTTTTTCTGGCTGTACATAGAGTTTGATGTTAAACCCAACATCTGCAAAAGGTGACACAGAAATAGTGTATGCACAGAAACGTGTGTTCACCACCAACCTGAGCATACATAAGAACCAAGAAATGTGCAGAACTGGGGGGGAAAAACTGGGGAGGTGTAATGGTTAAAATGCTGATTTAGAAACTAGGAGATTGTGAGTTTGAATCCTATTTTAGGCATGAAAGCCAGCTGGGTAACTTTGGGCCAATCACCAGGAGACTGTGAGTTCTAGTCCCACCTTAGGCATGAAAGTCAGCTGGGCCAGTTTGGGCCAGTTCCTCTCTGTCAACCCATCCCATCCCTACAGGTTTGTTGTTGCAGGGAAAACAGGAGGAGGAAAAAGTATTACCTATGTTCGCCACCTTGAGCTTTTTTTATAAAAATAGTAATGGCAAAATTAAAAAAATACTACTGTCATGCCTGAAAGATCGAAACAAAATCCTCAGTCTGAACTTTGATCCATAATGGCCCTTGGCTGTTTATTTTCCCAGTCACAGACAGAAGCTTTAGATAGAACCTGATTGATCACAATGTCAAGAAACCCTACAAAACTATTGTAAAGAAACCATCTCTTCAAAATCATCAGATGCTAACTGAGGTGTGCTTCAACTGTTCTGAGCTGGGACAAAACTCGAGCAAAACATCTGTTTAGTATTAAAGTGCAGATGTGGCTGATTCATACTAAGGGCACTTCCAGTTAGGGATTTCCCCTGCCAGCTATCAAAAAGTTAGATTTTATCTTTTCCTTCTTAACAGAGAGTTATTTTTGGAAAGAAAAGAAAAGAAGAGCAAAATGGGAGGATTATTACTAAGGGATGACACCATCTCCTGGACACCTGGAAAATCTATGAATAAGGTGCAACAATTGCAGAATCAAAATCACAACTGGAAGCCCAGGAAGTCACACCTGATACCATCAGCAGCAGATGTGTCAGGCCTAAGCCCAGAGACGGCACAATGAAATCCAATCCAATCAATTCTTTATTTGCTTGCACCTAATTGACAGAATCTTGCCACACTAAAGCTATAACCTAACCTTTTAGATCAGGGCTGTCAAATTCCGGCCCATGGGCTGGATGTGTCATGCACTGGCCACGCCCATGCCCGGTTTAGCAAAGGGGGAAAAGTCCCCATATGTCATGTGATGCTGCCATGACAACGTGAGTTTGACAACTCTGTTCTAGATATAATATGAGGGATATATCAGGGTGCGGCTACACTGAACCTCTTCTCTCCTACCCCATCCATGCAGGACTGTGCAGTCTCTTAATCTGAACCTTCTGCAAAAACTCTGTATGGCCAAAACTCTCCCTCATTTCTCCTCCCATGCATGTTCTGTCCCATGACAGTTCTTTCTGGAATCCTAACAAACTCTGGAAGCTGGTTTCCAGAAGGTGAAGGAGAGGTCTTGCCAATTGAGACTGCCAGGGGTTAAACCAGGGGCCTTCTGCAAACAAAGCATGCCCTCCATCACTGAACCATGATCCTGCCATCAATACAAAGCAAAGGTTAAATGTACACAAATTTCATGATGATTTTTCTCAGCTTTTGCTGAAAATCAGATATGGATGACATACATTTCTCAAGCCATGCTGATGATGGTATTTCAGTGTTACTAGGTCATTTGCAGGGATTTCTTTTAGTTTCATACAATGTTTATCCTAGTGCACTTCTTATGCCTTTGAACAAAGGTCTCCTCACCCCCACAGTCCCAATTACTTAAGTGTGCCACTAACGCAGAGGTGGTATTCAGCAGGTTCTGACCATTCTGGAGAACTGGTAGTGGAAATTTTGAGTAGTTCAGAAAACCAGCAAATACCATCATCTCTAACTGGAGATTTTACAGTATCCTTCCCTTGCCATGCCCACTGTTATGTATGTAGGTTTGAATGTCATTGGTTTAGTTTGAATTGTTCTTGTAAAATGTCAAATAGGATTGGTTTAAATAGTGCGGGAAAACCCTGCACTCTGATTGGCTGGCAACTACGGCTGCTGGCTATAAGAAGCAGCCGTAGCCCAGCCAAGTTGGGTCCATTCGAGCTGTAGTCACTTAATAAACTCTTCACTGAAGCTCTTCGCGTCTGACTCTTCATGCAAACTTAACACCCACCAAGCCACGCCCACAGAACTGGTAGTAAAAAATTTTGAATCCCACTACTGCACTAACGGTATTAAGTCTCCATGCCTTTGACCCAAACCAGGGATAGTCTGGCAAGAGCTGTGGCTCTTTAGTCCAAATTCTGGGGTGATGTAAGTTATATTCCAGTTACATCTGGAAAACAATACACCCCCACATTTAGACCAATAAAGGAGAATATTTGTAGCTCAGGGTTGAAATGAGGGCTCTTGGTGCTCTCTGAGCTTGGTTGTTTTCTTGCAGACATTTTACTATCCAAACCAGGTAACATCATCAGTGCTAAAAGGGAGTGGGGTTTGCTCTCTGTTTATATACAAGTGCACTGATGGAGTTGTCTAGTTTGGATAATGGAATGTGTGCAAGACAACAACCAAGTTCAGAGAGCACCAAGGATGCTTCAAATCTTTTGGAAGGGTGACAAATATTTTTCAGGACTTATGTATCCTTCCCTGATTAAAACAAATTAAAAACTATTTTGTACTTGTCAAAAAAACCCACCTCTTATTTGCATGCACAGAGATTATTCCTTTTACACACCCACCCATATAGTCCACCTTCTTTTCCAAATGCCTGAAAATAAGAATGCAATTTATTGTTGGAATCTCTACAAGACTCTGCAAAGTCTTGCATTGCATTGCTATGGTCAAGTAACTGAGGAGGCTGAGTTAATTAAATCAACAGCTATGAGTGCGGGTTACCCACAAAAGTGAACCTTGGTGCCCTAAAACCACTGCCCAGAGCAGGGCTGGAGGGAGGAGAAGAGGAAAATGCTCAGAGGTGAAAGAAACCACAACTGGAGTAAAATGGAAAAAGAGTTCATCGGCTCTACATCACTTTGCCTGGCCACTGGTATCAGAATATTAATTGCCTTTTGACTTGATTTTCTTGTGGGATGAAGGGCACATTGTGGCTTGCATCGGTATTCAAGATGCTGGGGAAATGGAAGGAAAATCCATCACACGATGCGGCCGAATGTCACTGGATGGAATTGGTTGGTCCACCCAGGAAGAATTCGCCTTTGGTGGACCTGCTTCCAGGCTTGGCTCCTCTGCTGGATTTCTTTAGAGTACAGCAAATATAGCTTTGGGAGTTGGGGGGAATAATAATAACTGATAATGGAAGGGCATTATGGAAGGTCTCGCTCAACAGTCCAGAGAGTGTGCAAATGGCCAGTGAGGCTTCCCTTGAGGACCGTATAAGGTTTTGCAAGTGGACTTTAGGAAAAAGATAATATTTTGTCTGTCTTCCTGCCTGCCTACTTATTTATCTCTTATCTGTCTGTCTACCTACCTATCTCTGCCTCTCTGCCTCTCTTTCTCTCAAATTTCTATACCACCCATCATGCTTGTGTGATTCTGGGCAAGTGCATCTTGTATAAGCTGGCGCATATGGCTGCTTCCTGTGTTAATCCATTTTATTTATTTTATTTATATGCCACCTTTGTTATTTGTATAAATAACTCAAGGCAGTAAACATACCTGATACTCCTCCGTCCTCCTGTTTTCTGAGTTCGTACAAGGCATGAAGCATACCTTAAGCCAGGGGTCCCCAAACTTGGCAACTTTAAGACTTGTGGACCAACTCAGCTATGCTGGCTGAGGAATTCTGGGAGTTGAAGTCCACAACTCTTAAAGTTGCCAAGTTTGGAGACCTCTGCCTTAAACAAATGGCCTGGGTTCCTACCAGAGACCAAGCCACAAAAACGTAACAGCAGCTGAGGTTAGCATAGCCTACTTAGCATGTTGGACAAGCGAGATCTTTAACTGGTGTAGAAAGGTGGAATGAGCCCCGAAGATTGACGCTTGAGAAGCTGCTTAGAGATGGTTTCAACAGCATCGCAAAAATGTGCCTGGAACCTAAAACACTGACAAAGCACTAGAAAGAGACTCCAATTGGGCCCTCCCTGACTTCCAGGAGAATAAGAAGGAGGGAAGGGTTGTGACATTCTGTTAAAATAGCCTATTTATCTCAGCATAGTTAATAGTTATCTTGTAGAGTCTGTTTCCTGATCTGGTCAACCTTGAAATGCTGGCAATACAGATAATCTTCAAGTTATGACTATATTGGAGCCTGCCCATCATGGTCGTAACTCATGATGGTCAGAAAAAGGGCCATTCATGTGACTGACCCAATTTTACATCCTTTCCCCCCCCCAAAAAAAAGTTAAGGGAATCATCACAGTCGTTAAATGAATCACAATCGTTAAGCAAATGCCATAGTTGAAATGCCATAGTTGCTAAGTGAACCAATTGGTCACTATGGTATGGTTGTGCTGAATATTTAAGGTAAAAATGTCTGTTTTTGGCAAAATCAGGTTGGCTGTATGATCTCCAAGGGGAGAGCTTGCTTCTACCCAAATGTGAGCAAACTTCCTTGGACAAGAATTCCCCCGTGGATGGTGAGGCAACCCTTTAGAAGGAAATGTGTGTTTAGGTAAAGGCAGTGCTGAATCTGCCTTGTGGTTTCTCGGAAATTTCCTCACCCTGCAAATGAGGCTGTCTCTCTCTCTTTCTCCCTCCCTCCCTCCCTCCCCCCCCTCTCGTCTTCTTGGGGTGTTTAAAAACATCTTTTGGGTGTCTTTCAGTTGTGTTTGTGGCCTGATGAGGGGTGGAAGTGGTGATGGTGGTGGATATGCCTGAGACAGTTGCTTTCTTTTACATGTGGTGCCCTTTCTCTGAAGCCTCCTTGGCTCCCCACACAATCTCAACCAGAAAAACCCCTAGGAGAGTTGAAGGGAAGTGTGAGAAGCCCTGGAAGTTTGTCATGGTATGTGGAAGGACCTTGTTAGATGGGGTGAAGAGATGCTGCCTAGAGCACCGTTTCTCAACCTTGGCCGCCTGAAGATGTGTGGACTTCAACTCCCAGAATTCCCCACCCAAACGGATCAATATTACTCCATATGGGGAAAGTTTAATGCTACATTTAAATGCTGAGCTCTTATATATATTATGATATGGGTTACTTTTTTCCTTTTGACTTCTATCATTTTCACAACACCACTCAGCTATCATTAAAATGACATAGAGCCTGTCATTGTTACTTTGATGAAATGACGGTTGGATGATTCTAGAAGAAGTTGAATGACATTTGTGGATATCTTGTCAGAGTGAGTCCTCCTCCTGCCCCTCTTCCCCCTCCTCCTCTTGTCATTTTCTGTCCCCTAAACCTTTTCAACTGTTCCTCCTTTCCCCATATTGACCATACTTTTTTCTTTTGAGCCTGTCTTCCCACTTAAACATTCAATTAACAGAGCACAGCTTCTACCCAAGAAACATAAGAGGATCACATCAGAGGAAGCAGACCAAATAAGTGCTTGAAGTCTTGGAAAAAAGGGAAATAACAAGTCCCATAAGTCATGAGATGTCAAGTGTAGCCACAAACATTAAAACTATACTCCAGTGAGTAGTTTAATTTCCTGTGTAGAACTGCTACTTTGACGCTAATGGCAGATGAAAGTTAAGGCTGCTTGGTCATTCTAACCTCATTTTGGGTAGTAAAAAAACCAGGAATGGTTGCTATTAACAATACACCTTTTATCCAATGGACCAGAGTCCCATTAGTCCTAAAGACGTTAATCATAACAGTTATTACCTACAGAAAATATGCCCAGAGACTTCAATGCATAAAGTTAGTAATAAATTGACCATTCCCCTCATTTCTGCTATTGATGCCATTTGGACAAAATTTGTTTTTCCACCCACCCTTCCTTTTTAAAATCTCTTTACTGTAATAATTAACAGATTTGGTTTGGCTGTGGTTGTAAGCACCCCACATGCCTGAACAAAGATTATGACTGGGGAAGTTTCTGTAACACTCAATGAGGGCCTGGTCTATTTACCAGCTGTGAAAGCATCTTAGGGTTAATTTGGGAGCAGTCATTTCCATAGGCAAGGGGATTTTCTCTGCAGATTCCTTGTTGCTGTGGAAGAAAGCAAAAACGAGAACCCCAAAGATGGAGAAACATTGCAAGTTCAATTTCAGTTTCTCATTTTTAACAAGCCAACTTTACGTTCTTCATTGAACTTGGGAATTTTTAAAGCTTGACACTAAATTTGTTTCCAGAGGTGCAGCCGTATTAATCTGTTGTAATAAAAAAGACGAAGGCCTCAGCTTCAGTGTTTCTTTTACAGTCTTGACAACCATGATGGTGCAAAAATAAGAGCGCTGTCCTTGCCATGTGCCTGCAAATATGGCAACACCACAACATCAGTTCTGTATGATTGCTGGATTCACATTGTATGGTGGGACGCCACCTTGTAAACAATTTGCAATGTTTGTTTTGGGATGCATGGCTAATTGCCTTGATTTTCTTTTTGCCAGTGCCTATGTAGTTTCTTCCAACTTGTGTTGACATACCAGCACATCACTTTTCATTACTGCATGGCATCAGCTTCTCTGTTTCTTTTCATGTCATTTAGTCTATCTCCATGGCTGGTATTCTTGGGTTCTCCCCCAGTTTGTTTCTGCTTTATTTTAGGTGAAAAGTGTTATGTATGTAGGTTTGAATGTTATTGGTTTAGTTTGAATTGTTCTTGTAAAATGTCAAATATGACTGGTTTAAAAAGTGCGGGAAAACCATGCACTCTGATTGGCTGGCAACTACGGCTGCTGGCTATAAGTAGCAGCTGTAGCCCAGCCAAGTTGGGTCCATTCGAGCTGTAGTCACTAAATAAACTCTTCACTGAAGCTCTTCGTGTCTGACTCATCATGCAAACTTAACAAAAAGGAATTTGTTTATTCAGGTATAACTGTCTTTTTCTGGAGTGTGAATGATTATTCAGTAAGTTTAAGCCTTCTACCCACCAACCTTGACATTGTTACCTTCTTGTTTTGATACGTGTGGACAGCAGACAGACACTTTGGCATAGAACTATGCGCAAAAGGCCTTTCAAAGTTCTCTGTTCAATTAATGGGCAAGATAATAAGCAAATGACTGGCTATGGATTGTTCCTCAGCAGTTGAACAAAGCCAACAGTGGGATTTCCGTCATGATGTCTCCCACTGGGATTTCATGAGTCCAGAAATGCTGAAGGCAAAATTAAGACAGTATTTTCTGTTTTCTGCACATGGCATGGACAGGATCAATCTGTATAAGCAGATGAAATTTGCTTGAACTTTAACTCTGGTTAGTAGTCATGGGCCATATTCACATAGCTTACTTAATCTGGTTAATGAATTAACTTGCACAGTAGCACCTTGAAATATAAATGAATCGATTTGTGTTCACACAGCATACAAGGGGCAAAGACAGAATAACAATAACAGAGTTGGAAGGGACTTTGGAGGTCTTCTAGTCCAGCCCCCTGTTTAAGTAGGAAACCCTATAGACATATGGTTGTCCAATCTCTTCTTAAAAACTTCCAGTGCTGGAGCACCCACACCTTTTGGAGACAAGTTGTTCCACTGATTCGTTGTTTTTTAAGGAATTTTCTCCTTAGTACTAAGTTGCTTCTCTCCTTGATTGGCTTCCATCCATTACTTCTTGTCCTGCCCTCTGGGGCTTTGGAGAATAGCTTGACTCCCTCTTCTTTGGGGCAGCCCCTGAGATATTGGCACACTGCCATCATGTCACCCCCTAGTCCATCCTTCTTTTCATTAAACTAGGCATGCCCAATTCCTGCAACTGTTCGTATGTTTTAGCCTCCAGTCCCCTACTTGTCTTTGTTACCTTTCTCTGCACTCTTTCTAGAGTTTATTGTATGAATACATCTTTCATTCTGTGTGCCCAATTTGAGAAATCTGGTGCAAATCAGAGGACAGAGCAAATTAATAGGCAAGCAGTAGCATAAAATGATTCTTTTATCAGCAAATGAAGAGGAAAAATGGTAAGCTGTGGATAGACTTGTTAATTTAACTTTGTTAAATTGAAATATTGGCTGGAGACAAATGGCAATTTGCAGAGAAGGGAAACAAACAAAGGAAGAAACTGGTTATTATAGAGACACATTAGTCCCTTTTACATTTAAAGTAAAGAAAACTTCAAATTGTTAACTGAAAATGCCATCTCTGGGCAGACATTCCTCCTGCGGCCCAGACACCCTTTGGGAGTGAAGAGCACAGAAATATTTTGTCCCTTGTCCCTATCATCTCCCGTATTAATGAACACATTAAAATGAGACAGCTTGTTTATATCTATTTCAAAATCTCTAAAGACGTTCCTATATATAAGCACGGCTTCAAATCCCATCCCTGTAATGGGGCATTAATGTATTTTAAGCGAGAGAGAAAAACTTTGCTTTGGCAGCAGGCAAACACTGAAGCAGATTGCTTTAATAGCAAAATGATCCAGAGTGCCTTTTGATTGCTTTTAAATTCCCAATGAATAATAGATAGAGGAATGGATTTGGCATTATAATTCAATGCTAATAGGCCACCCTGTGCAGGAGCCAGAACATTTGGTTAACAGGACCAACTGGAAAAAGTCAATGTATAAAGTTTAAAAGAGATGACAATAATAGAAAATCTTTTAGAAAGATGTCCTCTAGAAGGAAAGGTACCCTTTGGTGAATGCAATATTTAAGAGAGATACTTGGTTATTTAATTACGGAATGCAATGGTCCAGAGAAAAAGTGGATCTTTGAAGTTTAAGTTGTCTTTTCAAGACTGTTGGTCTCCAGCTATCATGGAAGTCAACAACTATCTTAGCTGGTTGGAGTTGATGGTACTGGGGTCATAGTCTGATTTTTCTTGAAGACCCACATTTGGGGAAAGCTGCATTATTCCACAGTAGATGCATAATAATGATGGCTCCCTTTATCTTCTCCTTATAGAAATCTCCTTTGAAAGGAGTGAGGTATGGGAAATTGCCTCTTTTAGGTTAGAACAGAGTTTTTCAACCTTGGAAACTTGAAGATGTAGGGATTCTACCTCCCAGAATTCCCCAGCCAACAGCATGAAGTTTTGGGTTGAAGCACAGTCATCCATTGTTCACCATCATTATCACCATCATCATCCATTGGTAGAATTTGCTGGGATAATGCTGAGATAACCATTTTCAAAGAAGAACTGAACAAATGCATGGAGGAGGATTAAGTGAATAATGGCTAATGGCTTTGAGAGATGTTTGCTACTTACTGATTCTCAGGCAGCATCTTAGAACTAGAATAGAACTTAGAATAACTTTATTGTCACTTTGAACATACACTAATCGGCATACATTAAAATGAAATTTTGTTGCATGCAGCTCTCAAAGAGTCACCGCCTCCCATATACACTAAACATGACAAAATAAATAAATACAAAATTATGCACATACCCACATATATTATATTACACCGAGAAACAACACAGATGTATACATGTACATGGTGAGAAAAACGAATCTTGGGAGCTTTATTCTCTATGCCAGACAGATGGCATAGGGAATAAAGCTGTTCCAGAATCAGGTAGTCCTGCTAGAAATACTTCAAAACCTCTTCTCAGAGGGGAGCAACAGAAACAGACTCTGAAGTGGGTGTGTGGGGTCTCCAACAATGTTTGAGCTCTAAGCACATAGTACTTATAAGCTGTATCCTGAGTAATGGCCCACAATAGTGAGCTTCCTATAATTTTCTTGGCTGTCCTCACCACTCTCTGTAGGAACTTTCTATCTGAGGCGCTGCTGCCACCCAACCAATGATGCAGTTAGTTAAAACGCTCTCAATCATGCCTTTGTAAAAAGTGGCCAGGGCAGAAGGAGGAACATGTGCTCTCCTCATTCAACACAGAAAATGTAGATGCAGGAAATCCCTGAAACAACAGCTGCTAGCATTAACTACATTGGATGATTAGTCCTCTTGTCCACATAAATGTTCTGCCTCCAACTCTTATTTTTGAACCAGATTGCTAAAAATAAACCCTACCCTCCACAAATCAGTTGTGCTCTTTTCTTGATGTCATCAGATCCCCAGATGGTTCCTCTGTGACCTTCCAAAAGGTCAGGATGCAGATCATGGCCTTGGGAGACCCCACTGAAGTTTATTTTTTATTTTATTTTATTGGACTTATATGCCGCCCCATCTCCGAAGACTCGGCGCGGCTCACAATTAAAACATACAAATACAATAAATAATTAAAAAGAATTAAACAACTATAAAGTCCAATAAGACCGAATTAAAATACTTTAAAACTATCCCATACCCCCCATGAGGTAGTTACAGCCTGACTTGGTCGAATAGCCAGGTCTTCAAATCACGGCAGAAGGTGCGGAGGTCAGGGGCCAGACGGAGGTCCAGAGGCAGTTGGTTCCATAAGTCAGGGACCGCCACAGAATAGGCTCACCACCGGGGGACCGCCAGCCGACATTGACTTGCCGACGGGACCCCGAGGAGCCTCTGCCTGTGTGCCCATACAGGGTGGTTGGCACTCGATATTGGCAGGAGATGCTCCCTTAAATATTGTGGACCCATGTCATGTAGGACTTTGAATGTTAAAGCCAAGACCTTGAATCTCACCCGGAGTGCAACCGGCAACCAATGCAGGTTGCGCAGGAGGGGGGTAATATGGGAGAATCGGGTGACTCCCATCACCACCCGCGGCCGCATTCTGCACCAGCTGCAATCTCCAGATGGTATGCAAGGGCAGTCCTAAATAGAGGGCGCTGCAGCATTCGAGTCGCGAGGTAACAAGAGCGTGGGTGACTGTACGCAGGGCATCTCAGTCCAGAAACGGGTGAAGCTGGCGAACCAGCCGGACCTGGGCAAAGGCCCCCCTGGCCACGGCCCCCGCCTGCTCCTCCAATTGGAGCCGCGTCCAGGAGGACCCCAGGTTCCACCCTATCCACAGGGGCAACACCACTCCCCCTATGGTCAACGATGGACATTCCTGACTGGACCGAGATGCAGGTATGTACAGCCACTCAGTCTTGGCCAGGTTGAACTGAAGCATGTTTCTGTCCATCCAGATCCGTACTGCATCCAGACAGCGAGTCATCATGGAGAGGGCATCACTGATCTGGTTTGGGGTGGAAATGTATAACTGGGTATCATCAGCATACTGGTGGTACCTCACCCCAAAACCACAAATGATCTCACCCAGCGGTTTCATGTAGATATTAAATAAAGGGGAGAGGACCGACCCCTGAGGGACCCACAAGTGAGCACCCTGGGGCCAACCTCTGTCCCCTGTCAACACCGATTGCACCGCCCGAGAGGTAGGAGGAAGCCACCGAAAAACAGTGCCCCCACCCCATCCCCTCGAGTCGCAAAGGATACCATGGTCGATGGTATCGAAAGCCGCTGAGAGGTCTAATAGGACCAGGACAGAGGAAAAACCCCTGTCCCGGGACCTCCAGAGATCATCCATCAGTGTGACCAATGCCGTCTCCGTGCTGAAACCAGGCCGGAAGCCCGATTGGTACGGATCTAAGTAGTCCGCTTCATCCAGGAAAAGTGGAAACTGCTGAGCCACCACACTCTCAACAACCTTTGCCAAAAAACGAAGGTCTAATCCTTGTCCAATCCTTCCATAGAGCACTTGATCTAGTTGTTAATCCCGGAGGCCATCTTTTTCTCTGGATCTTCAGGGCTGCCACATTTAGTGCTGTGGGAAAACGGGAAGGGGGTTGCATAGAGTTGGTGGAGATATATAGCCATAACAACCTTCTTTTCTCTGAAAGTCAAGGACATTCAGCCTGCACCTGGAGAGGCATGACTGGGGAACATCTCCAGTTAGGGTGGTGGATTGATTGGTCCATGTGATGGACATGTGGGTGCAGGGAAGGGACTTTGACTTTCCTTTGGGAAGGGAAAACCCAAGGGCTTTCAGATTCGGGTTTCCCCAGATTTCCCAATATGACCTCTCTAATAAAATGGACCTTTGAGGAACTGCTGGTCTTACTTGGTTGGGGGTGTTATTTGGAACCCTGACACTAGTTGTCCTACCCCTTTAATTTTCCCTGTGATGGATGCAGTTCTAGCATTTCTCAAGCTGAAGGTTGTTTCCATTGCAGCTCACTTAGTGGTTGTGGTGTAATAAGAAAAGGCACTTAGTCCCTCCTAGCCTTGTTTGCGGGACCTGCAAGGTGTGGGCACAATTGCTCTTCCATCCCTGGGTGGCCCAACTCAGTGTCACTTCAATTGATGTTACAGACCTGAGTTGCCACAAGCACCAGGGGGAAGATGGTTCTGCCGTTTTGTAATCAATAGGCATTAAGAGCATCTAAATCCTGAAAGAAAAAGGCATTTGTGGCTTCCTTCTCTAAACCCAAATAGACAAGGAGAATTCCACATCATTGAATTTCCCAGAGACCAAAAACCCACAGTGGGATATGGAATCATGATACAGGCAACCTTGTAAATGTCTGAACCCCATTTTAAAAAATGTGTGTTTTTTTTAAACCCTGCCTTTATTATTATTTTTATAAATAACTCAAGGTGGATAATATACCTACCACTGGTCATAGCAATAGCAATAGCACTTAGACTTATATACTGCTTTATAGTGTTTTACAGCCCACTCTGAGCAGTTTACAGAGTCAGCCTATTGCCCCCAAACAATCTGGGTCCTCATTTTACCCACCTTGGAAGGATGGAAGGCTGAGTCAACTTTGAGTCTGGTAAGATTCGAACTGCCAAATTGCAGGCAGCCAATAGTCAGCAGAAGTGGCCTGCAGTACTGCACTCTAACCACTGTGCCATCCTCAACTTACGACCACAATTGAGCCCAACATTTCTGTTGCTAACCAAGGCAGCTGTTTTTGCCCCATTTTACCACCTTTCTTGTTAAAGTTGTTAAGTGAATCCCTGCACTTGCTAAGTTAGTACTTACAGATCTCTTGCCAGCAAAGTGCTCCTCCATTCTTGGTTGTTTTGCAGTCTTCACTGGTGGGAGAGATCCTGGACTGGTGCCATGGCGCTTCTTTCTTTTACCCATGCCTTATTAGTCCCCAGCAAAACAAAAAACTTTTGTCTGTGTTGTGGTCTTCTCCAAAAATATTATTTAAATAAAAAGGATCCAATGGAAGTACTAAAAGTTGATAAAATAAAATAAAACCAAGAGGAGCTACTGCAGCATGCTCCAGCAGCAGCCGGCAATCTGTCAAACACTTCTTGTCAAGTTAGTAACCGGGTTGTTAAAGTGAATCTGGCTTCCCCATTGTCTTTGTCAGAAAGTGGAACTTTCTGGAGTTACTATGCAGTTTACAAATTAGTAGAGTTTGATGGGGTGATCAAACCTACCAATGACAGGGTGGCATTGAGCACCTCACTGTGATACTGTAGGACACGCCCCTAAGTATAAAAGGGCTGTCAACTGTCATTTTCAAATGTGAGAAATATAAGAGAAAAAAAATGAGGAGATTTTGTCTGAGGAGATTGGAGATACTGAGAAGATCCAAGACTCTGAGGAGATATTAGGATCTGACAGACTGAGGTCTGTGTATGAGAAGATATAGCAAAGAGATCTGAGAGAAGATCTATAACCTAAAGAGAAAGGGACTTTCTAAAGAGGTGAGCTATATCTAAGAAGAGGTTATGAGAGGAAGAACTGTGAATCTCTCTCTCTAGTTCCTTGAAGGACTGTTTAAGAGGAACGAAAGAAGAAAAGACTCTGTATATATTTAAGAATAATATATTTATTGATTATTCTGTTATAAATAAATCTGTTTTGATCTGACACAACTTGGCATTGCAATTTATTGAATGACTCTGTGAAATAGATATAGGTTTAAAGATCCAGGCCAAACTCAATTAATATTATTTAACAGTCTTCGTTTGCAAAAGGGGATCATAAGACCCAGAGCACTGCAACCATCATAAATATGAACCAGCATCCGAACTTCAATCACGTCTCCATGAGGGTATTGTAATGGTTGTAAGTGTGGAAAAAAATGGTCATAAGTCACTTTTTCAGTGCTGTTGTAATTTCGAATGGTCACTTGAAAGTTGTTTTCTGTCCTGAGCTAATTAGTTGGAAGCAGCCTTTTATCTGTGAGAACGAATTCATAGATGAAACATTAAAGGGGTATGTGCTGCTGCCTTGCAGGTTTGCTCTCTTAGAACCAAGTTTGGGTCAGACTATGACATAGATAACCTCACCAAATGGGCATTTTGGTGGGATGAACTAAGGAAGTTGGGTGAGGAACAGATACTCAATTGCAAAAGCCAGAAATGGTAATTTCAAGAATTTGACTTACTGAAAAGAACCTTCAATTTGCTTATGTTTCTTACAGGTGTTAAACAGAATCATGGCAATTTTTAGAATGGAATATTATCTGTGGTTGGACCGGCACTTGAGGAATGCAAATTTGGTTGTGGTTGAGTTGCTTGCTGGTTTAGAAACAGACTGATTTTTAAAAAATCACCCAAACTTTTCTGCTTCATCTCTTGAATTCCTGCGAATTCCTATCTTGGCTAAAATATACAAGGCAAATATAAAAGAAATTCTAAGGACTTCCTTGTATGCCAGGTGCTTTGTTTCCTAACTATGCTGCCTCATGAAATTATATCTTTGTGACTCGAAGCATTCATAGTTAGGGCCATTCTCATACAGTATGGATAGGCAGTCCAGAGCCCCCTTTTTCTGGCAGCCAAAGCCCCCAAGTCAGACTTTGAAATTCAAAAGTATGATCTTTGGAAGGTGTATGTTTGTTTTAATTGTTGTTATTATGGTTTGTTGCACAATCCAGCCAGATGTGTAGAATGTATTTGGCATTTGTTTCACCAATTGTGGCAAAATCCTAGCCAGTCAGGAAGGAGGGGGTCAAGTGGGGAACTAGCCTTGAATTTTTGCACAGCTGCAAGAAGCATAGGACTGACACCCCCCTGCCCCAAAAGTCCTTGAATCCTTATCTGGCTGTTCCCAAAGGAAGGCAAACAGTCTAGGGCAGTGGTGGCTAACCTTTTTGGGCTCCTGTGCCAAAAATTGTGCATGCATGCTTTGTGCGTTTGTGCATTTGTGCGCTTGTGTGCCAGTGCCCAAAAGCAATGTGGGCCCCCCCAAGCCACCAGCATGCGCGCACAATCCCCCCCTTATCGGCACTGTGCCTCCCAGCTGATTTTTGGCCCATTTGAGGCCTTTTTCGGCCTCTCAGAGGCTTGATGCAGCCCGAAAAATAGGCCCGTTTCATCACTTCCGGTATTTCAGCTGTGAGGTGCGTGCATGCGCAGTGAGGTAAGTTTGCCTGTGGCTCACATGCCAGCACAAATGGTTCTGCGTGCCACCTGTGCACACATGCCATAGGTTCGCCATTACGGGTCAATGGAGATTCTTGTTCTATAGTTAAGACACAATAAAGTTGCTGACTGGGACCCTTCACAAGTGGAATTGGTCACTTGTGGCTGATACTGTTGAGTTCTTCCCAAGGACTGGCAGGTCTTATTTGACGGTGTTAGAGGTACCATTGCAGTTTTCGTTGGTGACAGCAAAACCAGATGGCTGGCAGACTAACACAGAAGATGCCCATGTCACAATGATTTTGTCTTTTGCTTCTTAACTTAGTGTTTTAATATTTTTATATTTATGATTTTAATTGTAAGCTGCCCAAAGCCTCTTTGCAGAATGAGACAGGTAGCATATAAATTTAACAAATAAAATTAACATTGCTCTTAGAAGAAATAACAACAATTTGGAAAAACTTGACAGGTGGATAAAAATGTCAAATCCAGTCATTAGTAATCATAAATTAAATTTGTATACCTTCTGACTCTCAACAGAGTTCTTGGGATTTTTTGCTTTTATAGGGAGGGACAAAAAAAACCCACCATGGAATAGCTTCTAATTTTGGCTCCACTTTTCTGTGAGTAATCAAATTCAAAATTAAAAAACAGAATGCAGCATTGATGCAGAGGTTCATTTGGCCTGGATGTCTGTGAGAAAATGTGATGTAGTCTGAGATGTTCACGTGATCCACCCATTTAGAACAATTAACCAGTGGAACAGCCTGCCTCCAGAAGTTGTGAATGCTCCAACACTGGAAGCTTTTAAGAAGAGATTGGACAACCATTTGTCTGAAGTGGTGTAGGGTTTCCTGCCTAGGCAGGGGGTTGGACTAGAAGTCCTCCAAAGTCTTTTCCAACTCTGTTTTTCTGTTCTGTTCTGTTCTGTTCTGTTCTGTTCTGTTCTATTCTATTCTATTCCATTCCATTCCATTCCATTCCATTCCATTCCATTCCATTCCATATTTTCTATTCTACCCTATCCTATCCTATCCTATCCTATCCTATCCTATCCTATCCCATTCCATTCCATTCCATTCCATATTTTCTATTCTACCCTATCCTATCCTATCCTATCCTATCCTATCCTATCCTATCCTATCCTAACCTATCCTATCCTATCCTATCCCATTCCATTCCATTCCATTCTTAGTCCTAGTCCTAGTCCTAGTCCTGTCTATTTTCCCCACATTCAGTCAGAGCTGAAAAAGCTTCTTGGATGAGAAGCAAAACGTCTTCAAAGAAAAACCAGAAAGTCCAGTTGCCTCTTGAAAAAAAAGCACCTTTGGGACAACCATTTTGTATGTCTGCATGATATCCCAATGCATGTATACAGGTAGTCCTCAACTGACGACCACAGTGGACCCCAACATTTCCATTGCTAACCAAGGCAGTTGTGAGGTGAGTTTCCCCATTTTGCGACCATTTTATTTTGCCACAGTTGTTAAGCACTTCAGTGCAGTTGTTAAATGAATCATACAGTCATTAAGTGAATCTAGCTTCCCCTGTTGACTTTGCTTATTGGAATCTGGCTAGGAAGGTTACCAGTGGTAAACACAGGAGACCCTGGCAATTACCGTAAAGACATGCCTTTTACCAAGTGCCCAAATTTTGATTCACGTGATTGTGGGGATGCTGCAGTGGTTGCAAATGTAAAAGGGACAGACAGAAATCACTTTTTAAAACTGCCATTATAACGTCAAATAATCAGTAAATTAAGTGCTTGTAAATGGAAGGCTAGTTGTAGCTGGCCTGCAGGTCCAAGGGAGCCATGCAACCCTGGTTAAAGGGTTGGTGGGTTGACAGTGTTCCTTCTGCTTTTTAATTTGGCAATTTTTCTTTTAAACTCTGTTCTAATTTTGTTTTTAACTTCGTTTTTAACTAGGGCTTTTGTAGGATTTTATCATTTTATTTATAAACTGCCCAGAGTCACACAAGTGTGATGGGTGGCATAAACATTTGATAGCTGAATAAATGCGGCTTTCCCATACCAATACAGGTACTTCTCGACTTACGACCACAACAGAGCCCAAAATATCTGCTGCTAAGTGAAACATTTGTTAAGTGAGTTTTACAACCTTTCTTGCCACAGCTGTTAAGTGAAGTTAGTAATCCGGCTGTTTAGTGAATCTGGCTTTGCTTGTCAGAAGGTCACAAAACAGGATCAACATGACCCTGGGACACTGAACCAGTTGCCAAACATCTAAATTTTAATCGCATGACTAAGGGGAGGCTGCAATGGTTTTAAGTGTGAAAAACGGTCATAAGTCCCTTTTTTCAGGGATGTTATAACTTCTAACGGTCACTAAATGAACTGTTGTAAGTCGAGGACAGCCTGTACAACACTGCTTTAGTCAATCCACCCCACCCCAGCACACACAAATAAAACATAGAACCTTGGAATTTTGTTGCTTGTATCCTTACAATTTATATTGACTGTTTCCTAGTATGATTTTATGGCTTATTGTACCCTATGACTATCATTAAGTGTTGTACCTGATGATTCTTGACTCTTGATGAATGTATCTTTTCTTTTATGTGCACTGAGAGCATTTGCACCAAAGACAAATTCCTTGTGTGTCCAACCACATTTATTTGTTTTGACTTGTTTTGACTTGTATGCCGCCACTCTCCAGAAAGGACTCGGGGCGGCTCACAGATAAAAACACAGAACAATAAATTAGTTAAAAAGAAATTAAACTAAACAAGCCAAAATAGAAGTATAAAACCGAATTAAAATCGAATTTAAAACCCACCCTCTCCCCTAGGAGATCAGTCCAGCCAGCCTGTAAAACAACCAGGTTTTTAGATCGTGCCAGAAAGAGGAGAGATCGGGAGCCAGCCGGAGCTCAGCGGGTAGCTGGTTCCATAAGGGGGGGCGATGCAGAATAGGCCCTTCCCGGGTCACCGCAAGCCGACATTGTCATGCGGGCGGCAACCCGAGGAGTCCCAACCTATGTGCTCGCACAGAGGCGACCGGTATTTGATATCGGCAGGAGAGCGTTCGCAAGTACCCGGACCCATGCCATGAAGGACTTTGAATGTTAATGTCAAAACCTTGAATCGCACCGGAGGGCAACGGCAACCAATGCAGCTCGCAGGAGAGGCGTAACATGGGAGTATCGGGAGACTCCCATCACAACCAGCGGCGCATTCTGCACCAGCTGGAGCCTCCGGATGGTATGCAAGGGCAGTCCTACATAGAGAGCATTGCAGTAGTCGAGTCGGGACGTAACAAGTGCATGAGTGACCGTCTTGAAGGGCATCTCGATCCAGGTAAGGGTGGAGCTGGCGAACCAGCCGAACCTGGGCAAAGGCCCCTGGCCACGGCTCCCACCTGCTCCTCCAAACTGAGCCGTGAGTCCAGGAGAACCCCCAGGTTCCAGCCCTATCCACAGGGGTAACACCTCTCCCCTATGGCCAAAGGTGGAATATACTCACTGGAGCGAGATGCCTGTACACACAGCCACTCAGTCTTGGCGGATTGAGCTGTAGTCTGTTCCTGCCCATCCAGATCCATACCGCATCCAAACAACGGGACATCACAGAGAGGGCATCACTGATTTGGTTTGGGGTGGAGATGTATAACTGGGTATCATCAGCATACTGATGATACCTCACTAAAACCTCGGATGATCTCCCCAGCGGCTTCATATAGATGTTGAACAGGAGGGGCGAGAGGACCGATCCCTGCGGGACCCCACCGTGAGAGCCCTTGGGGCCGACCTCTGCCCCCTGCCAACACCGATTGAATGCCGAGAGGTAGGAGAGAACCACTGCAGAACAGTGCCCCCACTCCCAACCCCTCAAGGCGCAATAAGATACCATGGTCGATGGTATCGAAAGCGCCGAGAGATCTAATAGGACCAGGACAGAGGAAAAGCCTCTGTCCCGCCCTCCAGAGATCATCCACCAGTGCGACCAATGCCGTCTCTGTACTGAACCGGGCGGAAGCCCGATTGATAGGGATCTAGATAGTCCGCTTCATCCAGGAAAAGCGGAAACTGTTGAGCCACCACACTCTCAACAACCTTCGCTAAAAACGAAGGTTGGAGACCGGACGAAAGTTGTTTAATACGGCTGGGTCCAGGGCAGGCTTCTTCAGGAGGGGTCTCACCACGCCTCTTTCAAGCGGCGGGAAAGAGCCCTCCTTTAATGAAGCATTGACAACTGCCCGGAGCCAGCCGCACGTGACCTCCCTGGCGGCATACACCATCCAGGAAGGGCACGGGTCCAATAAACATGTGGTGGAACTCAAGCGTCGCATAATCCTGTCCACTTCATCCTCAGAAACAGGATCAAACTCAGCCCAGATGATATCGGCCGGACTTCTTGTCCCTCCCTCCTCAGACCACTGCAAGTTAGAGTCTAACCCCTCCCGAATCCGAGCGATCTTATCCAGCAGATACTGACCAAATTCCTCAGCTCTACCCTGCATAGGATCCAACCCCGTCTCCGATGTAAGAGGGAGGCGGGTGACCTAAACAGGGCAGCTGGTGATCGTCTGCAGGCGCTATGAGAGCGGAGAGGTATGACCTCTTCGCCCCCAAAGCTACCAGGTAAGTCCTAATATAGGCTCTTAGCTGGGCTCGGTGGATTTGGAGTGGGTCGATCTCCACCTGCTCTCTAACCCCTCCTACGCACCTCATCTCCCTGAGCTCCTCTGTGAACCAAGGAGCCATCTGGGATCTGTGGCGAGTGAGGGGCATGAGGACAACTTCGGTCGAGGGCCTCAGTGGCAGCCTGTTGCCAAGTGGCGCCAGTACCTCGGCGAGCTGTGGATAAGGGAGGCAGGCAAAACCCCCAGTTCCGTCTGGAACCTTTCAGGGTCCATCAGGCGTCTGGGGCGGAACCATCTCAGTGGCTCCTCATCCCAGCGGTGTGGGGCCACTTGTTGGAAAGACCAGCCGCAGGAGATAGTGATCTGACCATGCTATGGGTTGGACATTCACAATGCCACCCCCAGATCACGCCAATGTTCGAGACAAAAACAAGGTCGAGCGTGTTGCCCCCTCATGTGTGGGGGCCTGTATTATTTAGGTCAGGTCCATAGCTGCCATGGAAGCCATGAACTCCTGGGCCAATCCGACATCCCCAGGGAGGCAGGTTGAGTCACCCAAAACCAAAAGGCTTGGAACTCACTGCCAACACGATCCCAGTTGGGCTGGACTGAGTTCCTTCCTTTCTGGGCAAAAATTGATCATCCACATCCTAACCCCAAAAAAAAAGTTTCCCTGCCTTAGCGATCCCCAGTTGGGCTGGACTGAGTTCCTTCCTTTCTGGGCAAAATTGATCATCCACATGCCCAGACGGACAACCCTCCCCCTAACCCTTTAAGATAGGCAAAAATTTAAAAGTTTCCCTTTGCCCAATTTAAAATTACCCCCTCTGTCATAAAGGTAAGTTTTGACACCCCCAGGCCATACTAGAGACAAGGGAACAGTCCTGTAGGCCCGCAGCTCCATAGGTGAATAAGCCAAAATCATGATAAAAATTAAAACACAGAAGATAGGGAAGATAAAACGGCCACAAATAATTGATGTTAAAACATATTAGAATTAAGAAGTCGTTATCATCGTCTCCAGTCCTTGCAACCAGCACCTACCGTTATCATATCATGACCCCCGAAGGCTCTCTCACCATCCCTCGGGGCCAGATGAAAATATGGTCCAACCACCACTCTCCCACCATGGTGGTTCTCACTGGGCTGGAACAATGGAGCAGCCTGCTGTTCTCTCACAACAGCAGGCCAAAGAAGAGTCAAGGACAATGGTCGGTGACAACAGAGAAGGGAATTCGGATTAGAGCAGCAATAAATATCAAAGGTCTTTAAAGTGCAGAAGCTAAAGTGCAAAGTCAGAGTTCAGAGATGTACAAATAGCAGAATCAGGAGATGTCCATGGAATAGGTGGAATTATTGGTTGAGGAGAACAGGCAAAGCAGAAGCCGAGAGGACCACCAGCATGAACCAAACTAGGTCCTGCTGCCCACACAACCTCCAATGAAGGGGCTGAGAGACTCCCAGGGAGGATCAAAATCCACCCCAGAGCTCTCAGCCAGTCCAGGCAGCGACTCCCAGGCAGCAGTAGATGAAGGTCTAAGGCCCAGGACTCCGACCTCCACAGGGGCTCCTCCTCCGATGACTAGAAACTCCTTCAGCCCCTGCCTGGTCATCACCGGTCGCCAGGCCAAAGCGCCTCCATCTTCCGCCACTTCCTAAGGAACAAGTCCAAGGGGTCGGAGGAAGACTGCACCAGCCCCCTTCCCCAGCAGGCCGACAAAAAGCTCCCATTCTTCCGGAGCCTTTCACCCCAGACCACCATCTTCGGGCATGTGCAAACCATTTGGCCAATAAAGAATTCTGTTCTGTTCTGTTCTGTTCTGTTCTGTTCTATTCTATTCTATTCTATTCTATTCTATTCTATTCTATTCTATTCTATTCTATTTCTATTATGTTCTCTTCTCTTCTATTCCATTCAATTCCATTCCATCCCATTCTATTTAAATTCTATTCCTATATCCTTCTATTCTATTGTCCCCTATGACTATCATTAGGTGTTGTACCTGATGATTCTTGACTCTTGATGAATGTATCTTTTCTTTTATGTGCACTGACAGTATTTGCACCGAAGACAAATTCCTTGTGTGTCCAATCACACTTGGCCAATAAAAAGAATTCTGATTCTGATTCTGATTCTGAACATAGAATAATAGAGTTAGAAGGGACCTTGGAAGTGTCTCAAGCAGGAGACTCCATCATTCCGGACAAACGGCTGTCCAAAATAGATGTGCATTAATAACATCCACGCAAAAGAAGAAATTGTTTATTAGGAGAAGCGCCATTAATGACACAAGAAAAATTGCTTGCAAACAGATTGACATTCAGAACATTACGTGCAAAAGTTTAGCACGAAGGGAAACCCCGTATGAAAATGCAAACTAAGGCTCCTGCAGAATTATTTTTGGCAACTTTGCAGAGGTAGAAACCGGCCCAAGGTGGGAAAATGAGAATCTGAATGAAACTGAAATGGACAGATTTGGGTCTAGTACACTGCTCCACACACAGCCTTCCTGTCCCGTTTAAAATTATTAATATGGGACACGTTTGCGGGGAAAGTTGCTAAGCTGTATTTCCCTCTGTTAAGTTTGCATGAAGAGTCAGGCGCGGAGTGCTTCAGTGAAGAGTTTATTAGTGACTACAGCTCATAACGGACCCGATTTGGCTGGGATGCGGCTGCTACTTATAGCCAGCAGCCGCAGTTGCCAGCCAATCAGAGTGCAGGGTTTTCCGACTTTTAAACCAATCATTTCTGACATTTTACAAGAACAGTTCAAACTAAACCAATGACATTCAAACCTGCATACATAACACCCTCCACTTGCAAACACGTAAGAACACACAATTTCAGATTTTAGTCAAGCTGTGATGAAGGCTGCCTGAGTGGGTGGCAGACTTTTTTTTGCTGGCTAATCACTCTTCAAAGCCAACTTTATTATGTTTATAGGGTTTCTATTGGCAACCTAAATGTCAATTGATATTTTTTCCCCCAAAGGCAGAGGGATGGCTAAAATCAGTATACAGACAGTTTATGGGACCATGATTCATTTCTGATGTAGATGTATAAATGGGCTCTACTGGAATGAGTCTGTATTTTTTTTTGATAAACTTTTTTATTTTATTTAACAAACAAACATTCCATCTTTTCTTTGTACAGTGTGTCATCTGGGTACATACATCTTGTGCATACTATTTATGGTTAATACAATTTCCTTACCATAACAACAATTGCATTACATTCTTAACTAGTATACATAATATATCTTATCAATATAACCATCCCCCTCTTAGCTCCATCCCCTCATATGTATGTTTTATATATATCTTCTATGTTCATATGTTTAATTTCTAATTTCCATTTTTCTTTTCTAACCATTGATAAAATGATTCCCATACTTTATAATATTCAGTTTGTTTTTTTCCCTTTAATTGTCAGTGTTAGCCTATTCATTTCTGCACATTCTACTATTTTCCTGATCCCATTTTCTTCTATTGGAATATTTTCACTTTTCCAATTTTGAGCAAACACTATTCTAGCTGCAGTTAATACATGAATAATTAAATACGACTTTTCTTTACTGTAACTTTCAGGTAACATCCCTAACAAGAATATTTCAGGTTTTAGATCTATATGTGAGTCTCTGTATTTGAACTGTATACAGAAAGTCAGTTTCATATACAGTAATCGTCTAGATCAGCAATGGGGTTGGGAAGGAAGCTCTGAGACCTGGGGGATGGAAACCAGGCTCATGGCCTGTGGGGATGCAGTGGGGCAGGATGAGGGGGGAAATAGGAAAAGGGGCCTCTGCAACATCCCTGTGTGTGGATGGTTGTAAGGATGGATTTGCCCAAATGTTGTGCGTGTGACCCAGAGGTGGTATCAAGCAGGTTCTGACCAGTTCTGAAGAACCGGTAGTGGAAATTTTGAGCAGTTCGGAGAACCGGTAAATACCACCTCTGACTGGCCCTGCGCCCATCTATTCTCTGCCTCCCGAGTCCCAGCTGATTGGCTGGGTCTTCTTTGGTTACCCTGCACAGGAGAATGGAGCTGGAAAGCAGGTTAGTGGGGTGGGAAGGGAATGGGGATTTTGTAGTATCCTTCCCCTGCCACGCCCACCAAGCCATGCTATGCCCACCAAGCCATGCTACACCCACCAAGCCATGCGCACAGAACCGGTAGTAAAAATATTTGAATCCCACTACTGATGTGACCACAGGAGCTCTGCAGTGGCCATACAATCAATCAGAATAGAGGTGGAAGGGACCTTGGTGGTCTTCTAGTCCAACCCCCTGCTCAAGCTACAGACCCTATACCATTCCAGACAAGCGGCTGTCCAGTTTCTTCCTAAAAGCCTCCAGTGATGAAGCATCCGCAACTTCTGAAGGCAAAGCGGTTCCTCTGGCTAATTGTTCTCACTGTTAGGGAATTTCTCCTTAGGTCTAGATTGCTTCTCTCCTTGATTAGTTTCCATCCACTGCTTCTTGTCCTGCTTCCTGGTGCTTTGGAAAATAAGTTGACCCCCTCCTCTTTGAGGCAGCCCCTCAAATACTGGAAGACTGCTATCATGTCCCCCCAGTCCTTCTTTTCTTTAGACAAGCCACGCCCAGTTCCTGCAACCGTTCTTCTTATGTTTTAGTCTCCAGGCCTTTAATCCTAGTTGCTCTTCTCTGCACTTTTTCCAAAGTCTCAACGTCTTTTTTTGTACTGTGGTGACCAAAACTGGATGCATATTCCAGGTGTGATATTACTGGGAGTTAAAGTCCACAAGTCTTAAAGTTGGCCTTGGGTGGCTCAGTCTGTTAATTGCCTGCAATTAAGTTCCAGCTGCCTACAACTGCTGTAGGCTCGAATCCCACCAGGCTCAAGGTTGACTCAGCCTTCCATCCTCTCGGGGTAGGTAAATTGAGGACCCAAGATTGTTGGGGGCAATTAGCTGACCTTGTAAAAATGCCGCTTAGTAATAAGCAGGCATATACAATGGAATGAAGGCTATTGCTGAGCACATTGGGTTGTATCCCAAAAATTGTAAGCCGCCCTGAGTCTTCGGAGAAGGGCGGCATATAAATGTAATTAAAAAAAAAAAGTTGCCAAGTTTGGGGACCCCTGAACTAAGGTTTTATAAAGTGGTACTAATACTTCATGTGAGTTTGATTCTATGCCTCTGCTTATACAACCAAGGATTATGTAGGTAGCCCTCAATTTACAACAGTTCATTCAGTGACCTTTCAAAGTTACCATGGCACTGAAAAAGTGACTTATGACTGTTTTCACACTTACGACCATTGTAGCATCCCCATGGTCACATGATCAAAATTCAGATGCTTGGCAAGTGGCTTACAACGGCTGCAGTGTCTTGGGGTCAGCTTTTGCAAACTTCTGACGAGTAAAGACAATGCGGGGAAGCCAGATTCACTTAATGACCATGTTACTAATTTGGCAGAGGTCAAGGGAGAGAAAACCTGCAAAAGACAGTTTTAAACCCAATAGGGAGCACTCTAAAAAAAATCAGCTTGTTTAGTTGCTCTCTTGCTATGTAAACAAGTGTTCCTTTTTGCTAGTGTACTCTTGCAGAGAAAAAATAGGACAGGGGGTGAGGAAAGATTTTAATATACTTAATTGACCGAGCTAATTATGCAGGATTCTTTTCCTAGTATCACCAAGGAGTAAAGAAGCTTCAGCAGCCAGTCCCGAGCCAATTGTTTTGTTAGCCTCTCCCTTCTTAGGGTCTCTTTGCAAAGCTAATTCAGCTTATAGTAATGTGGGCAATCATTAAAGATCAATAACAAAATCATTAGCAGTGTGACGCTCTTTTTTGGATGGGCTGATCGACAGATCTGCCACTTAATCCGGCCATAAAATCAGCACCATGAGCTCATTTTAATGGGTGTCAGCGAGATTGATTGGCAGGGGTCTAGGGGTTAGAGCAGAGATGTACTAGGCTGGCCACTAATGTACTTGAAGCTCTTTGGAGCACTTTGAGTCAAGTTAAACAGAAAATGCCCTGCAAACCGCACAGAATCTCATTTTGCATGAGACGCTTTAAGAAGACCTTCAAGCCTGACAGGAGAAAAAGGGCCTCAAAATAATGGGGAGGTTTTACTTAGTTAAAGCAAAAAACAAGAAATCAAGTTAATGCACAAGTAGTCCTCAACATACAACCACAGTTGAGGCCAGAATTTTCATTGCTAAGCACGGCTGTCATTCAGTGAGATGCGCCTGATTTTTGACCTTTTACGCCATGGTTGTTAAGTGAATCACATCATTGTTAAGGGGATCGGCTTCTCCCATTGACTTTGCTTGTTGGAAGCTAGCTGGGAAGGTTGCATGTGACGATCACGTGACTCCAGGCTGCTGCAACCCTTGTAAATATAGGCAGTCCTCGACTTTACAACAGTTCATTTAGGGACCGTTCAGAGTTACAACGGCACTGAAAAAAGGGACCTATGAACCGCTTTTCACACTTTACAACCGTTGCAGCATCCCCATGGTCACATGATCAAAATTCAGATGTTTGGCAACTGGTTCATACTTATGACGGTTGCCGTGTCCCAGGATCATGGGATCCGCTTTTGCTACCTTCTGACAAGCAAAGTCAATGGGGGAGCCAAGATTCACTTAACAACCAGGTGACTAACCTATCCACTGCAGTGATTCACTTAACAACTGTGGCAAGAAAGGTCTTAAAATGGAGCAAAACTCACTTAACAAATGTTTCACTTAAGAACAAGAAATGTTGGGCTTATTTGTGCTTGCAAGTTAGGGACTACCTGTACATGCCAGTTGCCGAGCGGACAAATTTTGATCACATAACTCGGGATGCTGGAACAAAAATACTTCCTCCAAAATCTCAAAAGTGGCAGAAATGATCATATCTTTGAATGCATGTAAAAAAAAATGCAAAGCAGGCTTGGATGACCTGGTCACACCCACCATTTTGACTTGAACCACCCCCTGTGCATCTTACCTTCCCAAGTTTAATCCCTAGAAACGTTACTGGCAAATTGTTGTTTTCTTTTAATGAGATACAAGGAGTTATTTGTGAAATGCATGACAGGTGGAGTAATCACATTCAATGTATCTCAATTAATTTTTTAAACAATGAGCTCAAGCCAATTTAAATTTTGTCCTGGGCAAATCTACAACTTCCAGAGTTGCTGTTACATGTGGAGATGACACCAGGGGTGGGATTCAATTTTTTTAACAACCGGTTCTGTGGGCGTGGCTTAGTTGGTGGGTGTGGCTTGGTGGTCATGTGACTGGGTGGACATGGCTTGATGGTCATGTTATTGGCTGGGCGTGGCCAACTCAATATCACTCACATCGAGGCATGCATCTCCTCGCCTGGCCTCTCATGACTGTGGGATGCTGCAACAGTCGTAAGTGTGAAAAATGGTCATAAGTCACTTTTTTCAGTGCCATTGTAACTTTGAATGGTCACTCCACACAAGCAAAGTACCAGCAAAGGAGGGAAAAAATAACTCTAAAGAAGTTCCTGAGGCAGGAAGTCTAGTCCTGCCAAGACTGTAATAAGGGTTAACAGAGAGGCAGTTTCTGTAAGCAACACCAGAATGTTTCCTTCCTGCCGTCCTTACAGAATTAGACCAGTAATTTCTTCTAACAACTGGTTTTCCGAACTGCTTAGAATGTTAACAACCGGTTCTAGCGAATAGGTGCGAACTGGTAGAATCCCACCCCTGGATGACACCAATGTGCAGAGGTCTCCAAACTTGACAACTTTAAGACTTATGGACTTCAACTCTCAGAATTCTCTTTGCTGGCTGGAGAATTCTGGGAGTTGAAGTCCACAAGTTTTAAATTTGCAAAGTTTGGAGACCTCTGCACATGTGAATGAAGTATCAGATCTCTGTGCAGTAGGGAGAGCTCTTTCTCAAATGTCCTAGATGTTCGAGGCGTTGCAGATCTTCCCCATTAGACAGAGAGAATAGAACAGAGAACATACAGAATGGAAGGGATCTTGGAGGTCTTTTAATCTAACTCCCTGCTCAAGTCAGGAGATTTTAATATTATTCTGGTCAAATGGTCCTCCGATCTATTTTTGAAAACCTTCAGTGATGGAGCACTTATAACTCCAAGATGCAAACTGCTCCACTGATTAATTGTTCTCACTGTCAGAAAATGTTTCCTTACTTCTAGGTTGGATCTCTGTTAACAAGTTTCCACCCATTATTTCTTGTTTTGCCCCCTGGTTCTTTGGAGAACAAGTTCATTAATCCCCTCTTCTCTGGGACAGCCCCTCAAATGCTGGAAGACAGTTATCATGCCCTACCTAATCCTTCTCTTTGATAGGCTAACACACACCTAGCTCCCTCAACCGTTCATTATATGATTTAGCCTCCAGACCCTTCATCGTCTTTTTGATTAAGGCATGTTCTCCATCTCCTTGCCTTTGAACCCTTGAAAGGAGCAAAGATTTTTATAGCCCCTGGCTAGAAGAAGGCCACCTGTTGAGTAGCTAATTCTTTGTTAAGCTTTACTCTTAACGCCCTCGTGGACTCATCCTGGCAGATTTCCTGGCAACAGCATTCAACTTTCTAGGTTCAGCGCTTCGTGATGGTCTCCCAATACAAGCATGAATCACTTCGATTCCCACATAGTTTCTTGAACTCAGCCAAGGCCAGTGATATCATGCCATCCTATAATGACAGGTAGTCTCAGCAGATGGGTTCCAGGTTAAGGCCGCCTGTCAAATGATCTCCAGGTAAGGACTTGATAACCTGATGCAAATGGTGAGCTCCTGGTTAGTGACCAAACCTGAACTTGTCTTTTTGTAAGTGCCTCTCCTGTAATTGGAGATTTTGCTTAGTCCCAAAGGTGCTTTTTCAAGAGACCACTGGACTTTCTGGTTTTTCTTTGAAGACATTTCACTTCTCATTCAGGAAGCTCTCAGAGCTGAAGAAGTTTTTTGGATGAGAAGCGAAACGTCTTTAAAGAAAAACCAGAAAGTCCAGTTGCCGCTTGAAAAAGCTCC
Source organism: Naja naja (assembly GCA_009733165.1). Lineage (NCBI taxonomy): Eukaryota > Metazoa > Chordata > Lepidosauria > Squamata > Elapidae > Naja > Naja naja. The sequence continues at coordinate 9,483,940 of CM019160.1, read as the reverse complement.
TTTGGGACAACCATGGCCTGGATGACTGAGAATCTCTATAAAGATTTTGCTTTGGGTGCCTCCCTGGTGAAGACGTGGCTCCCCAGCTTTACAAGCTTCTGAGGTTACAAGCTTGCGGCTGAAGAGGCCACAATGATTCAATAATAAAAAAATAAAATAAAAAATAGCAGAGGCCCAGGGTTTTATCTAACAAGGGAGACTTGCATCTTCATTTAATCCTGACGGCCGCTGGATTAAGTGGAGAAGTCCCAGTATTGATGAGGGGAAATTGTGGTGATACTATAAAGCACACACTAGAGCAATTAGCGGGCAGTGATCCTGGCCAATGCTGGTTTAATTCTGTGGTCATTCCCATCTAATGAAAACCCCACACGAAAGGAAGACACAGAGGCTGTGACCTCCTCATACTTCACGCTGGCCACACGTGCACCACAGTGGTATTGAGAGTGATTTGAGGCATTGAGGGAAAATTACTTATTGTAGAAGAGTGGGCTGATGAAACGGGGGAGGAGGAGGTGGAAGAGCAGGTGGTGGTGAAGGAGGAGGACTCCTGACCAAATTGATGATGCCATCCCTGTATTTCTCAGGGTTAAATTATTTCCATGGGTCATTTTTTTCCTCTGACCCCGTAGCTGTTCTCTTAATTATCATAACCTCTTCTGGACCGGCATTGAAGTAACCGTGTGTGATTTATACATTTGGGCCACCAGAGGGCAGTTTTCTACATTCAAATAAAAATCTGGTCGTTGTAAGTTTCCTTTCAGCTGAATTCTAGAAGCGTTTTGAAGAACCAGGATGATGGAAGAATATACAGTCCTGTAAATTCCAGTATTAACTGAAATGATCTGTGCTGCCCCAAATTAATATGTGGATCAGATATTCTCTGACTCTAAAAGGCTTGCGTTATACACACACACACACACACACACACACACACATGCCAGTACAGCTTCTGGTTCTTCAGATATTTTTTAAAAATGCATGTATTAAAAAGCAAATGCACATTTTTAGAGTCCTCATCTCCAAACATGTCAGAAAAGAGATTTGCAGCAGTCTTGAGAGAATGCATGCTCGGGAAGGTATTTTTGAAGAGGAAATGACTTTAGAAATAACATCTGAATGCATCGATACAAGAGAGTATCTGTAGCGGAGGGTTGAATGGTGGGGTCCTTGGTGCTCTCTGAGTTTGTGGGTTTCTTACAGATGTTTCGTTACCAAACTAGGTAACATCATCAGTTTTCATGCAGACTTTCTAACGAAACAAGCAAATGACTAAGCTCAGAAAGCACCGAAGAACCCATATTTAAATGCAAGCTTTCATTCCCTTTTTTCTTTTTTAAATTGAGAGTTGGTACAGACTTAGAGTGGACATAGTTGAAAATGAGAGTTAGTACAGCCTGGAGTGAAGATCCTGGACTGAAGAGATCTTGATTAAAGTCAGCTTTCACCCACAGAAACTAACTGGAAGACTTTGAGTTCCTAAACAGGGAAGTAGAAGAACATTTACAGGTGAAACTCGAAAAATTAGAATATCATGCAAAAGTTCATTTATTTCAGTAATGCAACTTAAAAGGTGAAACTAATATATGAGATAGACTCATTACATGCAAAGCAAGATAGTTCAAGGTGTGATTTGTCATAATTGTGATCATTATGGCTTACAGATCATGAAAACCCCAAATCCACAATCTCAGAAAATTAGAATATTGTGAAAAGGTGCAATATTCTAGGCTCAAAGTGTCCCACTCTAATCAGCTAATTAATCCATAACATCTGCAAAGGGTTCATGAGCCTTTAAATGGTCTCTCAGTCTGGTTCAGCAGAAATCACAATCATGGGAAAGACTGCTGACCTGAAAGTTGTGCAGAAAACCATCATTAACACCCTCCATAAGGAGGGAAAGCCTCAAAAGGTAACTGCAAAAGAAGTTGGATGTTCCCAAAGTGCTGTATCAAAGCACATTAATAGAAAGTTATGTGGAAGGGAAAAGTGTGGAAGAAAAAGGTGCACAAGCAGCAGGGATGACCGCAGCCTGGAGAGGATTGTCAGGAAAAGGCCATTCAAAAGTGTTGGGGACTTTCACAAGGAGTGGACTGAGGCTGGAGTCAGTGCATCAAGAGCCACCACACAGAGACAGATCCTGGACATGGGCTTCAAATGTCGTCAGAAGCGTCTTACCTGGGCTAAAGAAAACAGACCTGGTCTGTTGCTCAGTGGTCCAAAGTCCTCTTTTCTGATGAGAGCAACTTTTGCATCTCATTTGGAAACCAAGGACCCAGAGTCTGGAGGAAGAATGGAGAGGCACAGACTGCAAGATGCTTGAAGTCCAGTGTGAAGTTTCCACAGTCTGTGTTGATTTGGGGAGCCATGTCATCTGCTGGTGTTGGTCCACTGTGCTTCATTAAGTCCAGGGTCAATGCAGCTGTCTACCAGGAGATTTTGGAGCACTTCATGCTTCCTTCTGCAGATGAGCTTTATGGGGATGCTGACTTCATTTTCCAGCAGGACTTGGCACTTGTCCACACTGCCGAAAGCACCAAAATCTGGTTCAATGACTGTGGGATTACTGTGGTTGATTGGCCAGCAAACTCGCCTGACCTGAACCCCATAGAGAATCTATGGGGCATTGCCAAGAGAAAGATGAGAGACATGAACCAAACAATGCAGAAGAGCTGAAGGCCACTATTGAAGCATCCTGGTCTTCCATAACACCTCAGCAGTGCCACAGGCTGATAGCTTCCATGCCACGCTGCATTGAGGCAGTAATTGCTGCAAAAGGGGCCCAAACCAAGTACTGAGTACATATGCATGCTTATACTTTTCAGAGGTCCGATATTGTTCTATGTACAATCCTTGTTTTATTGATTGCATGTAATATTCTAATTTTCTGAGATTGTGGATTTGGGGTTTTCATGAGCTGTAAGCCATAATGATCACAATTATGACAAATCACGGCTTGAACTATCTTGTTTTGCATGTAATGAGTCTATCTCATATATTAGTTTCACCTTTTAAGTTGCATTATGGAAATAAATGAACTTTTGCACAATATTCTAATTTTTTGAGTTTCACCTGTATTTATCAACCTTCACTGGACCTGTGTGATGGATTTCAATCCATAACCTTCAATGAAGAGCCCTCATCCTGCAACGGATGGATTCAGACTGATAATGATGGCAGATGAAAATGGCTCAAGATCAGACAGAGTGACTCAATCAATCCTAATTAGATTGCAGTAAAAGACTGAATGTATCTATACCATTTCAATGGCCGCCTTCAAGAACATTGAAGGGACAAACAGATTTGTCTAAGTTTTGTCCAGGAACATTCTGCATATCCATGGCTGTTAAGTTTGCATGAAGAGTCAGACGCGAAGAGCTTCAGTGAAGAGTTTATTTAGTGACTACAGCTCGAATGGACCCAACCTGGCTGGGCTACGGCTGCTACTTATAGCCAGCAGCCGTAGTTGCCAGCCAATCAGAGTGCAGGGTTTTCCCTCACTTTTTAAACCAATCCTATTTGACATTTTACAAGAACAATTCAAATTAAACCAATGACATTCAAACCTACATACATAACAATGGCCATCCAGACATATCTGTTTCAATTCCCAGAATTCCTTAGCCATCCATGACCTTTGCTAAGAATTCTGGGAGACGGTCCACATATTTGGAGTGTGTCAGATTGGTCATGGTCAATTCATGGACATAGTTCATCAAATGGCATTCTTTCTAAGTAGGTTGATCTTACTTAGCTTTGGAGCCTAGCCTCACCTGCTAGAAAAATCCTTTAAATGTGACAACCTGTTAAAAAAAAAGGGTGACCTTGCTTTCGCAAATGATGGAAGTGTATATTACAGCAAATCTATAGATGTAATACATGGTGAAAGGAAGGAGCAGAATGCAGAAAGGATGCTTGAAAACTTTCCTTCCTTCCTTCCTTCCTTCCTTCCTTCCTTCCTTCCTTCCTTCCTTCCTTCCTTCCTTCCTCCTCCCTCCTCCTCCTCCCTCCCTCCCTCCCTTCCTCCCTCCCTCCTCCTTTTTCCTCCCTCCCTCCCTCCCTCCCTCCCTCCCTCCCTTCCTTCCTGGCACTGTTTGCTGTCTCTCTCAGCTTTCCCAGCAAAATGGGAGATGGCCTATTTAGAATTGGACTACCCAGTCATTTACAATCAGACACAATAATAATTGTTGGCATGTTATCAAGACACTGTGGTGGTTGTCCTTCCGGGTTGGAACAAGTCTGCTGTATGACATACCTTCCTCCAAAGCACTTTGCAACTGAAGTTGGGTGAAGATTCTAAGAACTGATCCCCTGTTGAAATAACTGGATTCCATTCTACTTTGATGGACTGGAGCTTCTGAAGGTTCCTTAGAGAGGAAGAATGATTAATTCGGTCTGAGCTCTCTCGATGTGTGTGTGTGTGTGTGTGTGTATGTGGTATGTGTGTAAAGCACTTGAAGACATGACCAATTCTCCTCATCGGAGCATTGCTGGTTTTCAGGTCAAAGCTTCTGCTGAAAATGTAGTAGCCACCCAATTTTCTATTGGACTTTCCAGTAACCACACTGTGCATTAGTCTGCAGCAAGCCAGAGATTATTTCCTGTAAAATCTCTTTGCTCTGACCACAAACCTTTGCTCCAGCATGTTCTTTTGCCTGCAGGGTTTTGCCAACTTGATATCAAAATAGAAATCAACCAAGACTGGCTGGCTTCAGTTACTGGAGCTACCTCCCCTCCCCCAGGTGCACTCATGCGCATGCGCGTGCACACACACACACATACCCACACACCCACACACACCTTTCTCGATTGTGCCCTAATAGATTGGGTGTGGTTGGTGACAGTGGAGGTTGTGAAGTTTGCCATTGGAAATGAGGAAAGTACTTTCTGTGGCCATTCATTAAACAGTCCTCCCACAAAATTTGAAGTTGCCTGTTATTCACATGGCATAGATTTATAGATTTTAAGGGCTTGTCACTCAGTTTGGGGACTCTTTGTTAGTTGCTTTTGTGAAGAGTTGTGGGTTCATTGATTTATTTGCAAGTCTAGGCAGCTGAGGAAAGAACAGCTTAAGTAGCAGGAAAGGGGAAAAGGAAAAGGAATACAGAACTTGCAACCATTTTAACATATCTCTGATGCCAGCTTCATGGGTAAAAGCTATAGAAGTAGAAGGTAGCTTGAGGCATAGACTTACGAATTATGAGTTGCAGCTTCCAGCTTTTATCTAGATGGGTAAGTGGACATCTCTAGAGCCCGTCTACTGAGGTCAGAAAGTCATAATGCCTTTCTAAAACTTACCAACTAAATGCTAATTGCTAATGAGACAGAAAGAGAAAACTATGAAAGTGTTATGTATGCAGAGTTTGAATTGATTGGTTGTTCTTGTAAAGTGTTTGAAATCATTGGTTAAAAAGTGCGGGAAAACCCTGCACTCTGATTGGCTGTCAGCCGAGGCAGCCGGCTATATATAGCTGCCTCGGCTAAGCCAAATTGGGTCCGTTCTGAGCTGAAGTCACAATAAAACTTAAGAGCTGAAGCACTCCGTTTCTGCCTCTTCATGCAAACTTAACACTGGCGACGAGGGTGGGATTCTCCTGAAGAGAAGGCGATGCAGAACAGAAGAAGAACGAGATGGCTGTGCTGAACACCCCCCCAAGCCCCGTTCGATCCGACGGCAGAAGACTGGGAATCGTATGCAGATCATTTCCAAATGTATCTGGAGGGAAACGATCTGGCTGCCATTTCCGAGCAGCGGAAGAGGGCGGTCTTTCTTACGTACTGCGGTCCGGTGGTTTTCAAGATGGCGAAGGCACTCGCAGGAGCAGCAGACATGAAGGTAATGGCTTGGCCTGATCTGGAAAGGTTGTTAAGAGCCCATTACGCGCCACAAGTATCATGCCTCATTAAGAGACATGAGTTTTATCGTCGTGATAAAGGGGAAAACGAAAGCGTAAACGACTTCGTGGCAAGTTTAAGAGTCATTGGGGGTGCGTGCGAATTCAACAGTTTAGAGGAAGCCATGCGCGACCGTTTCGTTTTGGGCCTTAAAGACAAGGTGTTACAGAGCAAGTTAATCATGAAACCTAAGATCACGCTGAAAGAAGCCATAGAAGAAGCATCTTCAGCAGAAGCTACCAAGTCCTCAGCAGCAGCCATGAGGAAGATGAACAGGGCCACGAGCCATTCTGATGGGGAAAAGTCCACCACAAATCATTGCGAGGAACTAGAGTCTGAATCAGATTGCAGTGAGGTGGAGGAAGGAATTTACAGACTCAGAATGGAGTGGAAAAGAAAAGACCTGGGAAGAAAGAGGCAAGACTTTTATTGCAGAGGTTGTGGGGGAAGTCACCCCCACACTGAATGCAAGTTTCTAGACACCATTTGCCTCCATTGTGAAAAAAGAGGGCACCTAGCAAGAGTCTGCAAATCATCCAGAACTCCACCAAACAGAAGGAAGTTTGCTGCAACCAAAGACAAAGATTTCAAGCCAAACAACCTCAGTGAGAAAATGGGGTGCAGCACAGAAGCAAATGGGAAGAATGAAACTCATCAGACAGTAACTATTGGTCATTTATCTCCCTTAAAAAACAGAAAAGTGCATGTCAAGGTACTTATTGAAGGAAGGCCTTGCCAAATGGAAGTGGACTCAGCTCATACCTATCTATGGTGTCATGGGACACTATTCAAAGACTGTTACCAGACATTCAGAAGAATCACTTCAAGAAGCAGGCATTGACTCTTAAAGACTACCAAGGGAACAAGATTCCAGTAGTTGGAACAAGAGAATTCAACATAAAGTTCAAGGGTCACACCAAGCGTCTACCCCTGACCATCGTTGACAAGGATCGCCCAAGTCTGCTGGGACTTGAATGGTTCAACCCGCTGGGCATCGAGGTGACTGGCATCAATCACGTGAGCAACACTGAGTGGGAAGAGGCCTTGAAGTCTGAATTTCCAGAGGTCTTCAGCGACGGATTAGGCAAGTACTTGGGGACCCCTATCACTTTTAACCTAGATCCCAAGGTACAACCAATCCGGTTAAATCCCAGAAGGGTTCCATTTGCCTTAAAGGAAAAAATTGATGCACAATTAGATAAACTAATAGCTCAAGGGGTTTTAGAGCCCACTGACCACTCCAAGTGGGAGACACCCATAGTCACACAAGTCAAGGCTGATGGGTCTGTAAGAATCTGCGGAGATTACAAGGGGACACTGAACCATGCGCTACAACAGAGCGCATATCCAGTTCCAGTGGTGCATCATTTATTACATTCTCTTGGTGGGGGCACAGTCTTCACCAAATTGGACCTGGCCCAGGCAACAGTTAACAGTTGATGATGCAATTGCAGAAGCCCAAACCATTGTAACCCATAGAGGTGCCTTCAAATGCAAAAGGTTGCAATTTGGAGTAAGTGTGGCACCAGGCATTTTCCAAAGCCTTATGGAAAGGATGCTCCAAGGGTTGCCAGGGGTGGTGCCTTACTTTGATGACGTTTTAATCTCTGCTGAAAATGACACTCAGTTACACAAGAAACTCAGAGAAGTCTTAACCAGATTCAAAAAGCGGGTTAAAAGTCAAAGAAGAAAATGCACACTTAGAACTGACGAAGTGGAATTCTTGGGTTACATGATTGATAAACATGGCATCCACCCCACAGAGGCCAAAGTTCAGGCAATCAAAGAAGCCCCCAGGCCAAAATGCAAAACAGACTTGCAAGCGTTCCTGGGACTCATTAACTTCTATCATATTTTTCTACCTCAGAAAGCAACCACTGCAGAACCCCTACATAGATTACTGGACAAAAAATCTGCATGGGTCTGGGGCAGAAAAGAACAAGCTGCATTTAACAATATTAAGAGACAAATCACTTCTGATTCTGTACTGATACAGTTCTCTGAGAATTTGCCTGTTGTACTGACTTGTGATGCATCCCCTTTTGGAGTGGGGTGTGTGTGTTGAGCCACATGCTTCCCAGTGGAAGGGAAGCCCCTATTGCATTTTACTCTCGCACTTTGACTAAAGCAGAGAGAAACTATAGCCAACTGGACAAGGAAGCTTTGGCAATTGTGGCAGCTGTCAAGAAATTCCATGAATACGTTTATGGGAGAACATTTACCATTGTCACAGATCACAAACCTCTTTTAGGCATTGTGGCAGGGGACAAACCAACGCCCACGATCCTGTCACCAAGAATGCTGAGATGGACTGAATTTCTTGCTGCTTATTCGTACAAACTCATCCACAGACCTAGTAAAGACATTGGGCACGCAGATGCTTTGAGTCGCTGCCCACTTCTTTCACACACTGAGGACCCTGCTCCTGAGACTTACACCTTTTTCCTAGAAACTGTTGCCAAGCTTCCAGTCCATGCTGCTGAGATTGCCAGAGAAACTGCCAAAGACACTTTATTGGCTCCTATTGTAGGCTGGATCAAAAAAGGTTGGCCACTACACGATCTACCTCAACCTTCCCAACCTTTTAAGTCCAGACAAACTGAGTTATCTGTATTAAGAGGATGTATTTTGTGGGATAACAGGGTGGTTATTCCTGCAAAACTACAGAAAGAGGTTTTGGAAATGTTACATGAGGGTCATCCTGGTATTGTCAGAATGAAGGGATTGGCCAGGAGTTATGTATGGTGGCCAGGTATTGACAAAATGGTTGAAAACTGGGTTGCATCCTGTCCCAACTGTCAGGTAGTCAGGCCTGCCCCACCTCTCGCCCCCACACAGGAATGGGAATGTCCTAGGGGCCCATGGTCCAGGATTCATATTGATTTTGCTGGCCCTACCAGAGGGCACACCTTCCTTATTATAGTAGATGCATACTCCAAATGGCTAGAGGTTATCCCTATGGCATCCACCACTACTGATGCTGTCATCAAACAGCTTAAGAAACTTTTTGTAACTCATGGGTTACCTGATGTGCTTGTTTCTGACAATGGTCCTCAATTTACATCCAACCTTTTTGAATCATATTTAGCACAGCAGGGTATAAGACACACTCTTACAGCCCCTGGGCATCCTTCAGCTAATGGCCAGGCTGAACACATGGTACGATTTACCAAGGAGAAACTCCAGCAATTGGGTCCAGGGGACATCACTGAGAAAGTTGAAAAACTACTCAGTGTCCAGCATATCACTCCCAACCCCTCAACTAACTTAACCCCAGCTGAATTGTTGATGGGTAGGAAACTCAGATCTCCCCTTGACCACCTTCATCCCACTTACACACCCAACGCACCACTAGATTCCACTAGCAAAATTCGCACATTCACTGTGGGTGATTCTGTTTATGCAAAAAACCTTATGGGTGAACCATTATGGATTCCTGTAGAGATAACCCAAATTACAGGCCCCAGGTCTTACAGGGTTCAAACTGAGGATGGTGTCTTCTGGAGCAGGCACATTGATCAGTTAAGATCCAGACTACCTCAGGAGCATCACCATTGCTCCTCTCTGGTTCCCATGCCTACTGCCTCTTCTAGGGGGGAAGGGGAGGACTATCAGCAAGCAAGAATCAATCCCATGTGTAACGAGCTAACACAACAGGAACCATCCCAAAACCTGCCACGGTGCCAACAACCATTCTTACAAATGGAAGATTGCCCATCACTACCAGACTTAGGTGCTGACATTGGGTTGGAGATGGATTGGGAGGAGAGACCAGGTTGTAGTAACCAAACAGGTTCTACCATTACTAGAAGTCCAAGTAAGGAGATGTTAACAGACACATTTCCTCCCTCACAATGTGAGAACCCTAAAACACCTGAACCACGTAGGTCTCAACGTACATGTAAGAGCCCCACCTATTTAAAAGAATACATTAGATAGATGGGGTTTTGAGTATGGACTAAACCTAGTGGGGAGGGGTGTTATGTATGCAGAGTTTGAATTGATTGGTTGTTCTTGTAAAGTGTTTGAAATCATTGGTTAAAAAGTGCGGGAAAACCCTGCACTCTGATTGGCTGTCAGCCGAGGCAGCCGGCTATATATAGCTGCCTCGGCTAAGCCAAATTGGGTCCGTTCTGAGCTGAAGTCACAATAAAACTTAAGAGCTGAAGCACTCCGTGTCTGCCTCTTCATGCAAACTTAACAGAAAGGACTTGATTGAATGTATCCACACTGGACTTCATTTTTATGTAAATCACATGAAATTAAATTCAGTTTCATTCCTAGGCTTGCTTGGTTTCAAAGTGCAACTTTTGAATCATTACAAGACTAAAGGTGTCTTGTGCTGGTTTGCGTAGATAAAGGATCACAATGAAGGTGTTGCCAGTAAGCTGACACTAGGATTTTGGCACACATAGGAAAATATCAGATGGCAGAACTGAAAGGGAGATGTTTAGGGGCATGAACTGAGAAGCTAGGATGAGATACTCAGTGACAGGCCAGCAACTGACAGGCTGGCATTTTTGTGCTTAGTGGTTTGATCAGAAAGAGCAACAGTGGAAAAGCTAATTTAGACTCACAAATCCCCCCACACCTCACAGTGTCCAGATCTAAAATAGCTAAAAATAATAACATCAGTCCCAATCTACTTTGGTGCATTTTAGGCAAAGTTTAGGAAGCCACTGATCCTAAATACATTTTCTGTTTCTTTTCTTGTTCAATGCACTTCAAGCTGCCCAGCAGAAGTAATTTAGCACTTGAAGTATCTACATTTGCTTTATCTGGCATTGTACCTTTCAAACTGGAAATCTGAGGGCAGACATTGCCTTAGTATTGATTTATGCAAGCCGCTTTTGAAAGCGTTTGGGCTAAACCTTTCCCACAAAACGACAACGTTGTTTGCCTTAAGGTACCACAAGTCTCTTTGTTGTTTTTGCTGCAACTGATTAATGCAGTGGCACTCCTCAAATTTATACTGATTTAAATTCTGGGGTTTTCGTTTTGCAAATCTAGGTCATTGGTATCACAGCCCCTGAGCCTGTGGTCTTGAGGTGAATTCTTGCAAACCCCAAGCCTCAACTGAGAGAGCCTGGATGAAGCCTGGTGCTTTGAAGCTTGTGTATCACTAGCTGGAAAGGGTGCCTGCTACACTGTGTAAATATGATGGGTTTCTCCACAGAGAAAAGCATTGTGGGTTCTAGAGGGTGGAGCAGGTTAAACTGCGGTTTGTTGTCCTGAAATGAACAAAGATCAATGTGACGTGCATGGAATGAACTGCTCATTATGTCCGGAATGGACCATATTTTTGTGGCCAGGCAGCCATGCTTTAAAAAAACTAGACTCCAAAGGGGATTTGAGGAAGATCTTAAGATGCTTGTTTTGTCTCTCATTCCCCTGGCTCTGAGCCCCAAATACTCTTGGTGTAGTTGTGGGACCCTAAAAGAGCTGCATGGGGTGTGGCACTTTCCTATTGTTTATGGGATGCCTATCTTGTATGGGCACAGCAGAGTGTAAAGACCATCCTCATTGCTTTTTGGGCCAGTTCCATGCCATTTGCTTCAGACCACTGTGACGGGTAACAACTACTTTCTCAGTAGATGACATGTATGGAAGTGGTTGTGATAAATCTGAACTGGGTAACTGAGAATTGCAGTCTTAGTTGACCCATGAAATTCTGCTGTTGTCAGGCCCCCCAAAACTAAGAAAGAATACACATGGTGATTCTCCCAAGTAGATTTGTTTATTGTTCCATACCTGTAGACAGAATCTTGCCAGACTAAACAGACTGTTGCCCTCATAAAGCATATTCTCTGGGAAGTGTTAGGGAGGAGCCATCTTCACTCTCTTTCTCTCACATAACTATTAGAAGTGAGCTGTCTATTATCCTCTGGAATGCACTCCCCTCTCTCCTGGTTATCCGGACCAGTACAATCCATCACATCCTTGGAATGTGAGGGATGCCTAGAAAGTATTGAAAATAGTGCTGTGAAGGACAAAGGAGAAAGAGGGAGGGACAAAGTCCTTCGCTTCCAGATGAGGAATCTCAAATTTAAACCACCACAGGGTTGTCTGCTAGATATGGTCAAAAAAAAATCAAGGTGGCAGCCGCAATTGGAGCTTTGCTATTTCTTATATGCATCACACAACTGCCGTCTTATATTTTCATTTTGACCATATCTTGCAGACACCCTGAATCACCCCAAATGGCATACAGATATGATTTCTTTAGTCCACACAGCTGACCTTATTCATATGGAGGGACCGATGAGAAAAATGAAGATGGTGCCCGCAATTGAACCTGTGTGTCAGGCAAAAGAGGTGGGACTCAGTTCACTTGGTTATAACAAACCTTTTGACATGTTTGAATCTGCCATGGATGCCCCATCTCAAGAGAACACCAAATGTAAATGCTGAGAACTGCATACTGCTGTGTGTTTGTTTTTGAACATCGTCCCAATATTTGCAACTGTAGGGGATAAACACAAGCAAACCTACACAAAACAAATCCCTGAAAAACAAGAGTTTGAAATTATAATAATTGTTTTTAAGTCACAAAACCCAATAAAGGCCACACAATGCTCTAGATCAGTGTTTCTTAACTTCAACTCCCAGAATTCTGCTGGCTGGGGAATTCTGGGAGTTGAAGTCCACATAGTGGTCAAGGTTGAGAAACACCATTCTAGACCCAAAGAAAGCTGGCTGGGGAATTCTGGGAGTTGAAGTCCACCCATCTGAAAGTGGCCAAGGTTGAGAAGCATGACCATAGACTTAAAGCATGTTGGCTGGGGAATTCTGGGAGTTGGCATCCACATATCTTTAAGTGGCCAAGGTTGAGAAACACTAATCCAGGCCCAAAGCCCACTGGGTTAGAATTCTTGTGAATTGTTCTTCCTGTGAATGCAAGGACAGGCGCCTCGTGAACCCCTGCAGGGAGGGTATCCCACAAGCTGGCTTCACAAAATGGCACCAGGGCCTAATCATAATAATCTGTGGCATTTGCACAACCCTCTCTTCATTCTCGTGTCACTTCCTTCTTTGATCCCTCAAGGCTGCGGCATTTTCATGCGAACGAAAGGAAGCCAGCCAGCCCCTCTCTTTGCTGTGCTGTGGAGAGGATCTGGGCGGCCTCAGAGCTTCTCTCCCCCCACCACCACCCCCAGCCTCAGTGTCGGTCTCCCCCTCAGCATCCGGTCTCCCTAGCCGGCTGCTGCAATGCGGGGTAGAAGAGACAGGTGCAAAGAAGCCGCCCGAGGACCATCCCAATGCTGATGACTTCTCCACTCACGTAAACTTCTCCTTTCTGAGGCAGTCAAAAAAGGAGATGTGGGAAACTTTTTTGAGAAACTGGTTTTGCGTGCAGAGGCTGAACGAGCCGCCTTCTCTGTCTGGTGACGGCTCTTCTTTTGCCTGTGTTTTGTTTTTGAATTATTTGTCAAGAAAACTACCGGAAACGACTTTTGTCATGTCTGTGGTTGCAGAGTAAATACTAATACGATTCATTTTTTTTCCCTTCTTCTCCTGGGGGTGAGAGGATAGAATTTCCCAAGGCAACAGGTTGTAACCATAGAACTGCTTTTCAAAAGCAATCGAAATCCACAGGGGAAAGGGGGCAAAGAAGGCAAGATGGCAGCTGAAGGTGTTTAGAATAAGGAGTGGCCCTTGGATTGCCTGGTTGCAGATTAGCTTTATCGTTCTTGTGACCTTTTTCCCAGGGGATACTTTGGAAATGTCGGTTTTTGAACGGTTTGTTTTGTATTAGATTGCTCATGTTTGCCACAATATCAGGGTGATTCCCTTTCACAGTTGCCTCTGCTGCTCCCCTCACCAAACACTTGTTCACCGGAAGACCACCTGCAAACCTGCCTTTTTCTTTCTACTCCTACAGTTGCTCTCTCTGCGACTGCAGGTTTGCTTTGAGCAAAGAAAGACCTTTGCAAACAAAACCTTAAGTTACAATAGTGCCCTGTTTTCAGTTCTGACGAATGACATTCTAAACTTTTCTGCTTGCAAGAAGGCTTCACTTAAGGCAGCTAGAACTGGTCTGCAAAAGTCCAGGTGTCCATTAGAAGACAGCAAAGAGATACAAAGAACTCTTAGATCCTCCTGCCAATCTTCTCCTGATTTTAAACTTAGCTGAAACACAGTGGTGCAAATGACTCTAGTGTGCTGCTCTAATATATTGGCTCCATTAGACACCCTAGCATTTTGCCCTTTGTCCTGGGAAGTAGCAGCTCTGCAGGACCTCAGCTGGATAAGTTTCATTTAGCCTTTTCATCTCAGATCCATTTCAACAGAGACATGAGTGACTGCATATAAATACGCTATTAGTTGATTATTGAATGCTCAGAGATGAAGTTTAGAACTGGGCAGCAGTGGCCTTGCGAATATTCACCACTAATGACCAAATAGTCAAAATGTCAAATTTCACCAGCTAGATTTGGGAGGGATGTTGAGAGGGACATAAAACCACATACCTGCTGGAGGTCAACCTTCCATTTCTATCTTTATTATTTGAAAAAGAAAACACCTACTTCTCCACTGAATGTTGCTGGAAAGATATTGGAGTAGGGAGGTTGCCCAGGATAAGAATGTATTGGGTCAAGTTTTTAAAATAAGTGCAGCCCATCTGCTTTCAGCACAGATTTTCCTAGAGAAACCAAATGTTATTATGGCTAATACCCACCCACCCCTCAAACTGTTCCTGAAATCTCAAACACTGTCTCTGGTTTTAGAATGTATGGTGGAGCCAATATTGAGGTTAGCAACATCTTGATTGTGTTGGAAGGATTCCATGCCCCTCAGCATCCCTGTGTAAATTTTCACTACATCCTTAGATTGTGCTAAGTTTTGGAACAGGTGGATAATCTCATCGATTGGGCAGGGATGATTATGTTTCATAGAGGAAGACTTTCATTTCAATAAGTCCCAGATCTGGATTTCCGTGCCAGATTACTAGGAAAGAAAAATGAAGGCACCTTGAGACAGATTAAGACATTTGTTGTTGTTTTTTAACTACATTAATGTCATTTACTTTGTGCTGATAATAATCCTTCTTGACAGATGCAAAGTGGAAGAGTTAGGTGGAAAGAGTATTTATTTATTACATTTATAGGTGGCCTACACTGGGCAGTTTTGAAAATGAAATATTCCATAATATGTTAAGGTCAACAAGAGTACTAATTATGCAAAATCTCCTTAATGTGAACTGAAGAAAGAATATTGAGGAAGGCTTGAATGATGATCTTCAGTTTCCTGCAAGTCAGCATTACTATTCTTAGAAAGGTCAAGGCAACTGACCCTATCTTTATTTAGAAATGTATCTCTATTAATCTGGGATTTTACAGGAAGTAAAATTTCTTGTAAAATCAGTATTATTTATCACCTACCTATTTTTAAAGAACTTCAGAATGCTTTCTCTTAGTCAGCTCTTCACTGATGTTCCATTTTCTTTCTTCATTTGTTCTTCAGACTCATTTCAGCAACATGGCAGAGTTCACACAATATTCTAGAATGATGTTTGTGGTGTCATGTGGTGGGAACCCAGCCCTTGCCTTAGCACCCTTTCTGACCCATATTATTTAGTCATAATCTGGTCAACTAGTTTGACCAGAATGTGATAATGTGAACAAAGCAATTGTCTTTTTGTTAACCTAGATTTGTCCTTTAGTTTGCTCAATGAACCCAGTTGTTCTCAACAAAAGCTTACACATGTAAAAATGCCCTCAAGCTGCCATCATTTTATTTCTTTATCATGAAAGATGAAACTTTTGGGATTTTTGGTGTTAGGAAAGACCCTTGCCCAAGATACTGCATAGCTCACCAGTCCAATCAAATGCAAAATATTTAAAGCCATGCTGCCTCCTTCTGAGTGGGCCTGGGCATGGATTGGGGTGAGTTGATCAAAAGAATGAACTCTCTGGATGAGTGTAAGAGATCCTGGAATAAGGTGGTGATAGAGCCACAGAGTTCTTGTCAAGTGAACTGTTCCACACTGTGGGTCAGTTTCTCTCAAAGCTTCTTTCTTGCTGTCCTCTCTTAACAAGTGGATTCCAAATGTTTCTGAGAGATCATGATGCCTGCTGTGTCCTTCAAGGTGAGCACTGGGACTTCTCTTCTGGTTCTCTCTCAATCTCCCCTCCCCTTGTCTCCCCAACTCGGAGGATGACTCTTGGAGGATGACTCACCCATTCAGTTTGAGAAACCGCATGTCTGCAGAGGTTTCCCACGGTCAACACTTTAAATAGCTTCTATTGAAAGTTGGAGACCGTGCATTTGCTAAATAATTTGCTAGTCTCGTTCTTCCTTCCCCCACCACTCCTTCCATTCTTTGCTTACTTCCCCACCTACCCTTGAGCTATGAAGTGATGAAATCTGGTGATCACACTGGATGGAGAAGTGTGAAATGTGGAGGGTGTTTTCAGTAGGGAAAGCATGGCTTTTTCTCAGAACAAAATCTGAAGAAGATGAGACAGTGACTGCAGTCTATGAAGTCTTCCTCTTTGGCCCAAAGATAACTGACTACTGTTTCAGTTGGCTGACCAGCTATCCTGGAAAAATCTTTTTTCCTCTGGTGCCTTGCTCAATACCTATTCTTCAGTGCCTGTAGGGAAAATCTTGCTGGTTCTGCCCTGCAGAACAAAAGTCAATATCTCTCACTCTCTGGGAGGCTGTCAAAGAGAAGCATGAAGTTTCTTAACAGATTAAGAAAAAGTAAGAAAATGTAGCCAAGAAGGCAGCAAACTCTTACAGAAGAAGTCCTTATGAAGTAACCTGAAGCTTCCCCCATTGGGTATTACTGTTTCAGTAATCAAGGAATAGACAATCTAGAAATAAGGAGAAATTTCCTAACAAATGGGAGCAATTAATCAGTGGAACTGCTTCCTTCAGAAATTGTGATTGCTCCATCACTGGAGGTTTTTAAGAAGAAATTGGATAGCCATTTGTCCAAAATGATATAGGAGCAAGGAGTTGTACTAGATAGAATATCTCCAAGGTCGCTTCCAACTCTGTTATTCTGTTTATCTTCATGTGAATTAAGGAGGAGGGATGCTTATCTGAGATGTTTCTTCAAATTACTTTCTTGGTCTGGGCTCAAGTCTCTCTTAGCTGGCCATTGCCTCGGTAGCAGCTGTTCCTCCACTCCTTCAAGGCCATTCCCTCTCCCTGCTACATAAAACAAATGCCACTTTTCGGAAAGGGAAAAAGACCAGCTGGGGAGGAGAGATGTGGCTCTCCTCAACCCTACTGGTGGCTCCCCAAACTTCACCACCTCTATGGGGTGGTTTTAACCCGAAGCCAGCCAGCTTGGGGTGCTCCTGCCAAGCATGGATCAAAACTGCGCACATTCACGGATTTCGCCCGTCTCGAAGAGGCTCAAACCGGATGTCCAAAACAAATGCCACTTTTCAATGCAACCTCCTAATACGCAATGTTGGGTGGGTTTTTTTGTGCAGAATGAGCCTTTTTTTCTTGAGGGTTTAAGACAAAAGCAAGAAGACGCAGGTGAGAAGGCTGTAAACCCCTTATGAAATAGCCTGCAGTTTCCCCCATTGCCTTGTGTTCAACATTAGGAGATTACGATTGGGGTACCATCAGCTGCTGTTTCTTCTTAAGCCTTTTTTCCCAAGGTGAACAGTATCAAGCATTTGAAGGAAGAGAAAGCAGATACTCATCGCTGAGAAGCAGCAGAAAAGAGGACTTCTCCTTTCCTGCATCAGAAACACGAGATGAGATCTGAACTATTTTGGGTTCCATACAGTGGTGGGTTTCAAAATGTTTTCCTACCGGTTCTGTGGGTGTGGCTTGGTAGGCATGGTGTGGTTTGGTGGGTGTGGCTTGGTGGGCGTGGCAGGGGAAGGATCCTGCAAAATCCTCATTCCCTCCCCACCCCACTAACCTGCTTTCCAGCTCCATTCTCCTGTGCAGGGCAACCAAAGAAGACCCAGCCGATCAGCTGGGACTCGGGAGGCAGAGAATAGATGGAGGCAGGGCCAGTCAGAGGTGGGATTTGCCGGTTCTCCGAACTACTCAAAATTTCCGTTATTGGTTCTCCAGAACTGGTCAGAACCTGCTGAATACCACCTCTGGTTCCATAGTTGCAGTTCACTGTGCCACATAGTCCTCCTATGCTACGTGTGGTTTGGTAGGCCACAATTTTTCAGGTATGGAAGTAATACATATTACTCAAGTTCAAAGGCACACATTTGTAACATGACTTATCATATTCCTGGCACTCAGTGCTGGGGTTGTTTTTAATCTTGAGGAGTCCAGACCTCAATTAAACCCTATGTGCCACTTTGGGGAAAATCCAGATATAATCTTAACTCCCCAAACGTGGTGGTGATAATCTGTTGCTGTGGTATCTTTCACAGTTGATTTTTGAAGATCAGTCAGCTTTCTCTGTGTGTGTGTGTGTGTGTGTGTGTGTGTGTGTGTCAACGCAGACAAAACCTCATTCTTTCTCCTCCCCTCCTTCTCCGAATTATCTTCTTTAGGGTTGTGTCTTTGCAAGTCATTCACTGGCTTTTGCAGAAACGCCTTTGCACCTCTTTTCTACACCTCTTTCCTGCGGTGATGACACAAGCCTTCGACTTCTGAGCAGTTAGAAAAGAAAGAAGAAGAAAAAAGGCAGTGAGGAAATGACATGACAACCCTCTCCCTCTTCCCCAGTGTTAAATGCCCATTTCCAGTAAACAGACATCACCCTGCAAGCAATACGTTAACCGTTCCCTTCCTTGCTGTTGCCCCAATTAGAATCAGTATGACTGAAGCACTGTAACATGTGCTTGCAAACTGCAGAGCTAAGCAAACTCTGCCAGTGGTTGTGGTTTGGGTTCCACTGAAAATCCACAAAAGTGAAGATTGAGGACATTAAAGGTGCTTTAAAGCAGAGTTTTCAAACTTGGCAAATTCAACATACTAGGTGGGGAATTCTGGGAGTTGAAGTTCACCCATCTTAAAGTTGTCACAAGCTGGATGGCAGATGGGGTTAGATTCTCAGACATCCACGTTATGGTTGTCCCAAATGTGCTTTTTTCAAAAGGCAACTGGACTTTTGAAAAAAAAAACATTTTCAGGACATCGTGGACTTTGTTCTTGAAGACATTTCACTTCTCATCCTTCTTTAGTTTCTTTAGCTCTGAAGAAGTTTCTTGGACAAGAAGCAAAAGGTTGCCTTTTGAAAAACGCACTTTTGGGACAGATGGGGTTAGATGGTCTTCAAAATCCCATCCAATCTGTCATCTCCAGCCAAGATGACATTAGTATTATGGACATTCACATATGGGATTGCACAGCCAGAGGCATCCACAGAGATGCTTAAAACACACAAAGAGGTGGATATGTGAACAAAATCCTGGGGTGCATATAAAAAGGGGGAAGGTCTTGATCACGTGGGATTGCCCACTAACTTGACTTTTTGATGCCTCTCCATCATATTTGAGTACAGCTGTGACTGAAACATACACCCCGATGACTCTTTTAGAGGGACATTTCTGCCAAACTAATTGCTGTTATTCTTAAGTCATCCTTTTCCAAGATAGTGTCCATAGCACTTTGCCCCCCTCTACTGCTTTTGAGAAGTTTGGGGTTATGGCTTCCAGTATACCTGACTGGAGGAGGTTGGTTCACCAGGTGATGTTGTGGAATGTAGTCTGGATTCCCGGGAGGGAGGGGCTGAACTCCAAAGGAACAAGAGATGGCGAAACTTAGTTTGGTCAGGAGAAAGAGAGCCAAGAAGACTCCTCCCTAGCAGTGCTCAGAGTATATCTTTAGTGATGCAAATAATTGCTTTAGATTTATATGATATATCTATAGGTGAGGAATAATAAAACAGCTCAGAAGTAATTCATTTGTGTTTCTTGGTGCCCGGGGCCTGACAGATTGGTTGTTTTGTGTGTCTGGTTAACTTCTTGCCTAGAAATAGCTGGCTATGACAACATTAGATTTTTCTGAAAATGGTGCTTGAGGACACAAATCAAGTAAGTCAAAATCTGGTTAGCCATGACTTTTTATTAATGTGTTGTCTGAACCTGGCTATTGTCACCTTGGCCAAGATATATTCTCCATTATTGCCTTGATTTCAAAATTTATAAATCTTTGGAAGCAGATTAAATTAATAGGAATAAGTTCTTTGGGAACATGACTGTAATGAGCGTCACTAATACAAAGTGGTATATTCTGGAATTTAATAGACAAAATGAACGAAGAGGCTTGAGTATATGTGTGAATGTGCATACAACTTTATGTGTCTATGGATTGTACATTGCTCTTCAAATGCAGATGCGCCTTGACTTACAACAGTTCATTTAGTGACTGTTCAGAATTACAGCAGTGCTCAAAAGGGACTTATGATCATTTTATGACCATTACAGAATCCCCATGGTCACGTGATCAGAATTCAGGAGCTTGGCAACTGACTCATACTTATGACAGTTGCAGTGTCCTGGAGTCATGTGATCCCCTTTTGCAACCTTTTGACAAGCAAAATCAACAGGGAAGACATATTCACTTAACAACTATGGCAAGAAATGTCGTAAAATGGGGCAAAACTTACTTAACAAATGTCTCACTTAACAACAAAAAAATTGGCTTCAATTATTGTCATTGTAAGTCGAGGACTTCCTGTTTGCAATGTTGGACTGGACTTTTTGTGCAGAACGACCCTTAAAGAGGATCAGGAACACAAGCGAAATTGCCTATGTAATGCGGGCATGGAAGCATTATGTTTTATCACCAGCCAAGAACTGGATCTGTTCTCAATCATTATGGACCATAACAAAAATGGGACATCAAGGAGAAAAAGGAAAGGAGAAGGAAAGAAAGGGGGAACTGAGCCGAGAACCAGATGACAGGCCTAATTTCTCCAGACATCTGGCTAAACAATAAAGGAAGCTTTAGAATCAGAATAACAGAGTAGGAAGGGACCTTGGAGGTCTTCTAGTCCAACCCGCTGCTCAGGCAGGAAGCCCTATACCATTTCATACAAAGGGTTGTCCAACCTCTTCTTAAAAACTCCCAGTGTTGGAGCACCCACAGTTTTCTAAAGGAAAGGAAAGGAAAGGAAAGGAAAAAGATTGGTCCCAAATCTGAGAAGCTATTTTTAAAGTGTAATGTTTCAGAAGATTTTGCACACATCTATTGTCCTGCATATACCAAACTAAGGCCCATACCCTTAAATGGAGGGTGTATTGTCAAGCAGGGCATCTGGAGGCTTTTTTCATAACTGAATCAAGTCATCAGACAAAGCAGAGCACTTGTCTCTTGTTGGCGTGGCAGCTTCGAATGAAACCACACATGGAAACTCGGCACTTAGTCTGAGGAAGTATACAAATCTAATTTAAAGTATTTATTAAATGCAGTAGTGTGGAATTTCCCAAGCGCCACCCCCTTTTCCCGGTCCCTTGCCGAGCATTACCAGTTTGTACTTTCAGCTACTGTTCGCTTATTAAATAATACTTCAGCCCGTCTGGCAGAACTTCCTAGGAATGCAAAGGGGAAATTTGGTTTCCAGATCCGAATGTTGCCTTCAAAGCTAAAACCAAAGAGCTGAACAGCACATCTAATCCAGTTTCCACATATAATATTTCAGCTGAGCGGCATTTCTGTGCAGGCTTTCCTGGAAACGAATCCCACTAAAGACAGTGGGGTTTACTCCTGAGGAACACTCATGGAATTGGTCTGTTACTCATTTACCATCAGTAAAACAATAACACAAATGTATTGTGAAGTAATGATGGGCAAATGTGAAAGTTTTGGTTTCTCCAAGGCAGGCGTTTATTTATAACTACAAATGGGACCAGAATTTCCGATGCTAAGCCAAGTGGATGTTAAGGGAGTCACACCTGATTTTACGACCATTTTGCCATGATCTTTAACGAATCACTGCAGTTCTTAAGTGGATCATGCAGCAAATCTGGCTTCTCTCCTTGTCTTGGCTTGTCGGAAGCTGTCTGGGAAAGGTGTAAATCAAGGGTGTCAAACTCACGGCCCGTGGATGCGTCACATGCTGGCCACGCCCACACCCATTTTAGTGAAGGGGAAAAAGTTGTGATAGGTCACGTGATGACAATGTGACGCTGCGAGTTTGACATCCCTGGTGTAAATGGTGATCCCGTGACTTCAGGACATTGCAACTGTCACAAGTGTTAAGTTCGCATAGAGAGACAAGATGCGGAGTGCTTCAGCTCTTATTTATTGTAACTTTCAGCTCAGAACGGACCCGAATGGCTCAGCCGCGGCAGCTATTTATAGCCGGCTGCCGCAGCTGCCAGCCAATCAGAGTGCAGGGATTTCCCGCACTTTTATAACCAATGCTTTCAAACACTTTACTTCAATAACCAATCATTTTAAACTCTGCATACATAACAACAAGGACATGCCAGTTGTGAAGTGCCCACATTTTGGTCATGTGACCATGGGGATGTTGCGACAAATATATGACAACCAGTTGTAAGTCACTTTTTTTTCAGTGCTGGTGTAACTTTGAACAGTTGCTAAACGAATGATTCTAAGTCAAGGACTACTTGTAATTTCAAAACTTTTTGTTTTCCCTTTTGTGACTCTGTCAAGATTTGTTTTTTTTCTTTTCTTTTCCCATTGTGATGAGCTTGCCAAATTCCATTTCTTGAACAAATTACTTTAAAAACCACACCACAGCTTCTACATTTTAATGCATATTTTTCCAAACAGATACGTGCAATGATTTTTTTTGTAGACAATTTCCTTCACAGCGTCATCATTATGTTTAGTGTTATTACTGTTTTGCAAAATTCAGAGAACTTGCAAACTTCAGATAGTAACTTTTGGGTCTAGGTGTTATTTTAAGAATGTAAAATAAACCCATGTCTTTCCGATTGGCTTGATAAAACCAAGCAGCCTATTAAAGATATAGCCGGTGGTAGATTGTTGCAAAAACACAACCATACCCAAGAATAATTATTGATCATGTGAATTCTGTTCCATCTAGACCAGTTTTCCTCAGTCCTCAGATGTGTTTGCCATTTGGCTATGGCAAAGAGGAATTGTCATCCAGCACATTTGGGGAGCAATTCCAGATTAAGGAGGGCTGATTCATGCCATGATAAACATGCAACAGAGCCACATAACTGTTTCTTGTTTTAGATAGAATCGAGAAGCCTTTCGTAATATTGTGGACTCCTTCATATTTAGGCTTGATAAAAAAAATAGCAAAATGAGAAATGACAACAATATTGAAGGCCTTCCAGGTGATGTTGAAAAAGTGTACAACTGGAGTTGCCCCAGTCACACGCTGTCCAGGTGTTCTGACCCAAAACTGGTTCCAAGAGAGCAAACACAAGACAAAGGCAGCAGCACAACCTTTTAATGTTTCATCTATGAATCCTGTCTCTTCACAGATAAAAGGCTGCTTCCAACTAATTAGCTCCGACAAGGAAGAGCCTTGTCAAGTTTTTGCAAGACTGCCAAAAACAACAGACAAGAGTCTTCAAATACCCACTAAGATACTGCAATGTCCACGAGGCTGAATTTCAAAATGTCTTTGCTTCCTGCAAAGAACGTCTGATTCACAGCTGGCTTTTATCTTCTTGAAAGAGGGGCCATTACCTTGCAGTTGCTCTTTCCTGCAAGTAATCCTGCGCGCACGGGTACTTGGCACAGGCTCCTCGGGAACCTCCTCATCACTGCTGCCAGCCCCCACAATCTCTGAAGGCAGCAGTCCACTCCCTAATGGTCCTGGCCCCCCATCTGAGTCCTCACTCAACTCAGCTGTCTGCACCTGCTGCCGGCTAACCACAACACTAGGTGATGTCCAGGGTGCTTGTGATAGTGGCACCATTTGTAAGAAGAGTACAGTTAGTTCTCGAATTATGACTACAATTGATCCCAAAATTTCCATTGCTAAGCAAGACAGTTACTAAGTGAGTTTTGCCCCATTTTATGACCTTTCTTAACATAGTTGTTAAGTAAATCACTGCAGTTGTTAACTTGGTAGGACAGCTGTGAAATGAACCTGGCTTCCCCATTGATTTTGCTAGTCAGAAGGTTGCAGAAAATGATCACATGACCCCAGGACACTGCAATCCTCATAAATATAAACCAGTTGCCAAGGCCGAATTTTGATCATGTGACCATAAGGATGCTGCAATCAAAATAACTGTGGAAAACAGTCATGTGCTGTTGTAACTTCGAATGGTTACTAAATGAAAGCTTGCAAGTCAAGGACTACCTGTAGACATTTTCCCAACTACATCAACTTTGCTTGAGGCTGAGATGAGCATTTGGCTTATTCCTCCAAGTATTTGGCTTGATTATTAACCGTAATGGAAATGATTCAAGGGATGAACTATTGGCAAAAATGTCTATGGAGATTTTAATGATCCAGCTCATGGTTATTCCAAATGTACTGTCCAAAATTCAGCTGTTCTTTCTTGGTTTTTTTCCCCTTGAAAACTTTTCCTATCTCATCTAATAAGGTTCTTCAATTCTGGGTTGAACTGAAGAAATCATCTTGGATGAGAAGCAAAATGTTTTCAAGGAAAAAAGCAAGACAGTCAGTTGCCTTTTGAACAGCACCTTTAGGATTTTGGCACCAAAAAAAAACGGAAGTAGGAGGATATGTATGAGAAGGCACAACATTGAATGGGATTGTACAATTCTTTAAAGAAAGGTTTTTGTAGTGCCCTTTAGATTAGTGGTTTTGTAGGGCCCTTCAGGTGCATTGGTCTATGACCTCCATCATCTCAAAAGAGCTATTTCAAAGTATCTGGGGAACTTCAAGTTGAATATCACATAATATAATTTATCCAACAAAGAATGGTAAA
>CM019160.1:9399902-9458248 GCA_009733165.1 Naja naja | reverse complement strand
TGTTATGTATGCAGAGTTTGAATTGATTGGTTGTTCTTGTAAAGTGTTTGAAATCATTGGTTAAAAAGTGGGAAAACCCTGCACTCTGATTATTGTCAGCCGAGGCAGCCGCTATATATAGCTGCTCAAGCCAAATTGGGTCCGTTCTGAGCTGAAGTCACAATAAAACTTAAGAGCTGAAGCACCTGTGTCTGCCTTCATGCAAACTTAACACTGGCGACGAAGGTGGGATTCTCCTGAAGAGAAGGCGACGCGGAACAGAAGAAGAGCGAGATGGCTGCGCTGAACACCCCCAGCCCCGTTCGATCCGACGGCAGAAGACTGGGAATCGATGCAGATCATTTCCAAATGTATCTGAGGGAACGATCTGGCCGCCATTTCCAGCAGCGAAGAGGGCGGTCTTTTCTACGACATGTCCGGGTTTTCAAGAGATGGCGGCACTCGCAGGAGCAGCAGACGTGAAGGTAATGGCTTGGCCTGATCTGGAAAGGTGTTAAGAGCCCATTACGCCGCCAAGTATCATGCCCTCATTAAGACACGAGTTTTATCGCGGATCAAGGGGAAAACGAAGCGCAAAACGACTTCGGCAAGTTTAAGAGACATTGGGGTGCGCATGATTCAACAGTTTAGAGGAGGCCATGCGGATCCGCTTGTTTGGGCCTTAAAGACAAGGTGTTACAGAGCAAGTTAATAATGAAACCTAAGATCACGCTGAAAGAAGCCATAGAAGAAGCATCTTCAGCAGAAGCTACCAAGTCCTCAGCAGCAGCCATGAGGAAGATGAACAGGGCCACGAGCCATTCTGATGGGGAAAAGTCCACAACAAATCATTGTGAGGAACTAGATTCTGAGTCAGATTGCAGTGAGGTGGAGGAAGGAATTTACAGACTCAGAATGGAGCGGAAAAGAAAAGACCTGGGAAGAAAGAGGCAAGATTTTTATTGCAGAGGTTGTGGGGAAGCTGAATGCAAGTTTCTAGACACCATTTGCTTCCATTGTGAAAAAAGAGGGCACCTAGCAAGAGTCTGCAAATCATCCAGAACTCCACCAAACAGAAGGAAGTTTGCTGCAACCAAAGACAAAGAATTCAAGCCAAACAACCTCAGTGAGAAAATGGGGCGCAGCACAGAAGCAAATGGGAAGAATGAAACTCATCAGACAGTAACTATTGGTCATTCATCTCCCTTAAAAAACAGAAAACTGCATGTCAAGCTACTTATTGAAGGAAGGCCTTGCCAAATGGAAGTGGACTCAGGCTCATACCTATCTATGGTGTCATGGGACACTATTCAAAGACTGTTACCAGATATTCAGAAGACTCACTTCAAGAAGCAGGCATTGACTCTTAAAGACTACCAAGGGAACAAGATTCCAGTAGTTGGAACAAGAGAATTCAACATAAAGTTCAAGGGCCACAAACGCCTCACCCTGACCATCGTTGACAAGGATCGCCCAAGTCTGCTGGGACTTGAATGGTTCAACCCGCTGGGCATCGAGGTGACTGGCATCAATCACGGAGCAACACTGAGTGGGAAGAGGCCTTGAAGTCTGAATTTCCAGAGGTCTTCAGCGACGGATTAGGCAAGTACTTGGGGACCCCTATCACTTTTAACCTAGATCCCAAGGTACAACCAATCCGTTAAAACCCAGAAGGGTTCCATTTGCCTTAAAGGAAAAAATTGATGCACAATTAGATAAACTAATAGCTCAAGGGGTTTTAGAGCCCACTGACCACTCCAGGTGGGAGACACCATAGTCACACCAGTCAAGGCTGATGGGTCTGTAAGAATCTGTGGAGATTACAAGGGGACATTGAACCATGCGCTACAACAGAGCGATATCCAGTTCCAGTGGTGCATCATTTATTACATTCTTCGGGGGGCACAGTCTTCGCCAAATTGGACCTGGCCCAGGCAACAGTTAACAGTTGATGATGCAACTGCAGAAGCCCAAACCATTGTAACCCATAGAGGTGCTTCAAATGCAAAATGTTGCAATTTGGAGTAAGTGTGGCACCAGGCATTTTCCAAAGCCTTATGGAAAGGATGCTCCAAGGGTTGCCAGGGGTGGTGCCTTACTTTGATGACGTTTAATCTCTGCTGAAAATGACACTCAGTTACATGAGAAACTCAGAGAAGTCTTAACCAGATTCAAAAAGCGGGTTAAAAGTCAAAGAAGAAAATGCACACTTAGAACTGACAAAGTGGAATTTTGGGTTACATGATTGATAAACATGGCATCCACCCCACAGAGGCCAAAGTTCAGGCAATCAAAGAAGCCCCCAGGCCAAAATGCAAAACAGACTTGCAAGCATTCCTGGGACTCATTAACTTCTATCATATGTTTCTACCTCAGAAAGCAACCACTGCAGAACCCCTACATAGATTACTGGACAAAAAATCTGCATGGGTCTGGGGCAGAAAAGAACAAGCTGCATTTAACAATATTAAGAGACAAATCACTTCTGATTCTGTACTGATACAGTTCTCTGAGAATTTGCCTGTTGTACTGACTTGTGATGCATCCCTTTGGAGGGGGTTGAGCCACATGCTTCCCAGTGGAAGGGAAGCCCCTATTGCATTTTACTCTCTCGACTTTGACTAAAGCAGAGAGAAACTACAGCCAACTGGACAAGGAAGCTTTGGCAATTGTGGCAGTCAAGAAATTCCATGAATACGTTTATGGGAGAACATTTACCATTGTCACAGATCACAAACCTCTTTAGGCATTGTGGCAGGGACAAACCAACCAACGATCCTGTCACCAAGAATGCTGAGATGGACTGAATTTCTTGCTGCTTATTCATACAAACTCATCCACAGACCTGGAAAAGACATTGGGCACGCAGATGCTTTGAGTCGCTGCCCACTTTTCACACAACTGAGGACCCTGCTCCTGAGACTTACACCTTTTTCTAGAAACTGTTGCCAAGCTTCCAGTCCATGCTGCTGAGATTGCCAGAGAAACTGCCAAAGACACTTTATTGGCTCCTATTGTAGGCTGGATCAAAAAGGTTGGCCACTACAAGATCTACCTCAACCTTCCCAACCTTTTAAGTCCAGACAAACTGAGTTATCTGTATTAAGAGGATGTATTTTGTGGGGTAACAGGGTGGTTATTCCTGCAAAACTACAGAAAGAGGTTTTGGAAATGTTACATGAGGGTCATCCCGGAATTGTCAGAATGAAGGGATTGGCCAGGAGTTATGTATGGTGGCCAGGTATTGACAAAATGGTTGAAAACTGGGTTGCATCCTGTCCCAACTGTCAGGAAGTCAGGCCTGCCCCACCTCGCCCCAAACAGGAATGGGAATGTCCTAGGGCCCATGGTCCAGGATTCATTGATTTTGCTGGCCCTACCAGAGGGCACACCTTCCTTATTATAGTAGATGCATACTCCAAATGGCTAGAGGTTATCCCTATGGCATCCACCACACTGAAGCTGTCATCAAACAGCTTAAGAAACTTTTGTAACTCATGGGTTACCTGATGTGCTTGTTTCTGACAATGGTCCTCAATTTACATCCAACCTTTTGAATCATATTTAGCACAGCAGGGTATAAGACACATCCCCTACAGCCCCTGGGCATCCTTCAGCTAACGGCCAGGCTGAACGCATGGTATGATTTACCAAGGAGAAACTCCAGCAATTGGGTCCAGGGACATCACTGAGAAAGTTGAAAAACTACTCAGTGTCCAGCATATCACTCCCAACCCTCAACTAACTTAACCCCAGCTGAATTGTTGATGGGTAGGAAACTCAGATCTCCCTTGACCACCTTCATCCCACTTACACACCCAACGCACCACTAGATTCCACTAGCAAAATTCGCACATTCACTGTGGGTGATTCTGTTTATGCAAAAACCTTATGGGTGAACCATTATGGATTCCTGCAGAGATAACCCAAATTACAGGCCCCAGGTCTTACAGGGTTCAAACTGAGGATGGTGTCCTCTGGAGCAGGCACATTGATCAGTTAAGATCCAGACTACCTCAGGAGCATCGCCATTGCTCCTCTCTGGTTCCCATGCCTACTGCCTCTTCTAGGGGAAGGGAGGATTATCAGCAAGCAAGAATCAACCCCATGTGTAACGAGCTAACACGACAGGAACCATCCCAAAACCTGTCACGGTGCCAACAACCATTCTTACAAATGGAAGATTGCACATCACTACCAGACTTAGGTGCTGACATTGGGTTGGAGATGGATTGAGAGACCAGGTTGTAGTAACCAAACAGGTTCTACCATTACTAGAAGTCCAAGTAAGGAGATGTTAACAGACACATTTCCTCCCTCACAATGTGAGAACCCTAAAACACCTGAACCACGAGGTCTCAACGACATGTAAGAGCCCCACCTATTTAAAAGAATACATTAGATAGATGGGGTTTGAGTATGGACTAAACCTAGTGGGGAGGTGTTATGTATGCAGAGTTTGAATTGATTGGTTGTTCTTGTAAAGTGTTTGAAATCATTGGTAAAAAGTGCGGAAAACCCTGCACTCTGATTGGCTGTCAGCCGCAGCCGGCTATATATAGCTGCCTCGCTAAGCCAAATTGGGTCCGTTCTGAGCTGAAGTCACAATAAAACTTAAGAGCTGAAGCACTGCGGTTCTGCCTCTTCATGCAAACTTAACAGAAAGGACTTGATTGAATGTATCCACACTGACTTCATTTTTACAAATCACATGAAATTAAATTCGTTTCATTCTAGGCTTGCTTGGTTTCAAAGTGCAACTTTTGAATCATTACAAGACTAAAGGTGTCTGTGCTGGTTTAAGTGAGATAAAGGATCACAATGAAGGTGTTGCCAGTAAGCTGACACTAGGATTTTGGCACACATAGGAAAATATCAGATGGCAGAACTGAAAGGGAGATGTTTAGGGGCATGAACTGAGAAGTAGGATGAGATACTCAGTGACAGGCCAGCAACTGACAGGCTGGCATTTTTTGTGCTTAGTGGTTTGATCAGAAAGAGCAACAGTGGAAAAGCTAATTTAGACTCACAAATCCCCCACACCTCACAGTGTCCATCTAAAAATAGCTAAAAATAATAACATCAGTCCCAATCTACTTTGGTGCATTTTAGGCAAAGTTTAGGAAGCCACTGATCCTAAATACATTTTCTGTTTCTTTTCTTGTTCAATGCACTTCAAGCTGCCCAGCAGAAGTAATTTAGCACTTGAAGTATCTACATTTGTTTTATCTGGCATTGTACCTTTCAAACTGGAAATCTGAGGGCAGACATTGCCTTAGTATTGATTTATGCAAGCCGCTTTGAAAGCGTTGGCTAAACTTTCCACAAAACGACAACGTTGTTGTTTGCCTTAAGGTACCAAAAGTCTCTTTGTTGTTTTTGCTGCAACTGATTAATGCAGTGGCACTCCTCAAATTTATACTGATTTAAATTCTGGGGTTTTCGCTTTTGCAAATCTAGGTCATTGGTATCACAGCCCCTGAGCCTGTGGTCTTGAGGTGAATTTGCAACCCCAAGCCTCAACTGAGAGAGCCTGGATGAAGCCTGGTGCTTGAAGCTTGTGTATCACTAGCTGGAAAGGGTGCCTGCTACACTGTGTAAATATGATGGGTTTTCCACAGAGAAAAAAGCATTGTGGGTTCTAGAGGGTGGAGCAGGTTAAACTGCGGTTTGTTGTCCTGAAATGAACAAAGATCAATGTGACGTGCATGGAATGAACTGCTCATTATGTCCGAATGGACCATATTTGTGGCCAGGCAGCCATGCTTTTAAAAAACTAGACTCCAAAGGGGATTTGAGGAAGATCTTAAGATGCTTGTTTTGTCTCTCATTCCCTGGCTCTGAGCCCCAAATACTCTTGGTGTAGTTGTGGGACCCTAAAAGAGCTGCATGGGGTGTGGCACTTTCCTATTGTTTATGGGATGCCTATCTTGTATGGGCACAGCAGAGTGTAAAGACCATCCTCATTGCTTTTGGGCCAGTTCCATGCCATTTGCTTCAGACCACTGTGACGGGTAACAACTACTTTCTCAGTAGATGACATGTATGGAAGTGGTTGTGATAAATCTGAACTGGGTAACTGAGAATTGCAGTCTTAGTTGACCCATGAAATTCTGCTGTTGTCAGGCCCCCAAAACTAAGAAAGAATACACATGGTGATTCTCCCAAGTAGATTTGTTTATTGTTCCATACCTGTAGACAGAATCTTGCCAGACTAAACAGACTGTTGCCCTCATAAAGCATATTCTCTGGGAAGTGTTAGGGAGGAGCCATCTTCACTCTCTTTCTCTCACATAACTATTAGAAGTGAGCTGTCTATTATCCTCTGGAATGCACTCCCCCCCTCTCTCCTGGTTATCCGGACCAGTACAATCCATCACATCCTTGGAATGTGAGGGATGCCTAGAAAGTATTGAAAATAGTGCTGTGAAGGACAAAGGAGAAAGAGGGAGGGACAAAGTCCTTCGCTTCCAGATGAGGAATCTCAAATTTAAACCACCACAGGGTTGTCTGCTAGATATGGTCAAAAAAAAAATCAAGGTGGCAGCCGCAATGGAGCTTTGCTATTTCTTATATGCATCACACAACTGCCGTCTTATATTTTCATTTTGACCATATCTTGCAGACACCCTGAATCACCCCAAATGGCATACAGATATGATTTCTTTAGTCCACACAGCTGACCTTATTCATATGGAGGGACCGATGAGAAAAATGAAGATGGTGCCCGCAATTGAACCTGTGTGTCAGGCAAAAGAGGTGGGACTCAGTTCACTTGGTTATAACAAACCTTTTGACATGTTTGAATCTGCCATGGATGCCCCATCTCAAGAGAACACCAAATGTAAATGCTGAGAACTGCATACTGCTGTGTGTTTGTTTTTGAACATCGTCCCAATATTTGCAACTGTAGGGGATAAACACAAGCAAACCTACACAAAACAAATCCCTGAAAAACAAGAGTTTGAAATTATAATAATTGTTTTTAAGTCACAAAACCCAATAAAGGCCACACAATGCTCTAGATCAGTGTTTCTTAACTTCAACTCCCAGAATTCTGCTGGCTGGGGAATTCTGGGAGTTGAAGTCCACATAGTGGTCAAGGTTGAGAAACACCATTCTAGACCCAAAGAAAGCTGGCTGGGGAATTCTGGGAGTTGAAGTCCACCCATCTGAAAGTGGCCAAGGTTGAGAAGCATGACCATAGACTTAAAGCATGTTGGCTGGGGAATTCTGGGAGTTGGCATCCACATATCTTTAAGTGGCCAAGGTTGAGAAACACTAATCCAGGCCCAAAGCCCACTGGGTTAGAATTCTTGTGAATTGTTCTTCCTGTGAATGCAAGGACAGGCGCCTCGTGAACCCTGCAGGAGGGTATCCCACAAGCTGGCTTCACAAAATGGCACCAGGGCCTAATCATAATAATCTGTGGCATTTGCACAACCCTCTCTTCATTCTCGTGTCACTTCCTTCTTTGATCCCTCAAGGCTGCGGCATTTTCATGCGAACGAAAGGAAGCCAGCCAGCCCCTCTCTTTGCTGTGCTGTGGAGAGGATCTGGGCGGCCTCAGAGCTTCTCTCCCCCACCACCACCCCCAGCCTCAGTGTCGGTCTCCCCCTCAGCATCCGGTCTCCCTAGCCGGCTGCTGCAATGCGGGGTAGAAGAGACAGGTGCAAAGAAGCCGCCCGAGGACCATCCCAATGCTGATGACTTCTCCACTCACGTAAACTTCTCCTTTCTGAGGCAGTCAAAAAGGAGATGTGGGAACCTTTTTTGAGAAACTGGTTTTGCGTGCAGAGGCTGAACGAGCCGCCTTCTCTGTCTGGTGACGGCTCTTCTTTTGCCTGTGTTTTGTTTTTGAATTATTTGTCAAGAAAACTACCGGAAACGACTTTTGTCATGTCTGTGGTTGCAGAGTAAATACTAATACGATTCATTTTTTTTCCCTTCTTCTCCTGGGGGTGAGAGGATAGAATTTCCCAAGGCAACAGGTTGTAACCATAGAACTGCTTTTCAAAAGCAATCGAAATCCACAGGGGAAAGGGGGCAAAGAAGGCAAGATGGCAGCTGAAGGTGTTTAGAATAAGGAGTGGCCCTTGGATTGCCTGGTTGCAGATTAGCTTTATCGTTCTTGTGACCTTTTTCCCAGGGGATACTTTGGAAATGTCGTTTTTTGAAAGGTTTGTTTTGTATTAGATTGCTCATGTTTGCCACAATATCAGGGTGATTCCCTTTCACAGTTGCCTCTGCTGCTCCCTCACCAAACACTTGTTCACCGGAAGACCACCTGCAAACCTGCCTTTTTCTTTCTACTCCTACAGTTGCTCTCTCTGCGACTGCAGGTTTGCTTTGAGCAAAGAAAGACCTTTGCAAACAAAACCCTAAGTTACAATAGTGCCCTGTTTTCAGTTCTGACGAATGACATTCTAAACTTTTCTGCTTGCAAGAAGGCTTCACTTAAGGCAGCTAGAACTGGTCTGCAAAAGTCCAGGTGTCCATTAGAAGACAGCAAAGAGATACAAAGAACTCTTAGATCCTCCTGCCAATCTTCTCCTGATTTTAAACTTAGCTGAAACACAGTGGTGCAAATGACTCTAGTGTGCTGCTCTAATATATTGGCTCCATTAGACCCCTAGCATTTTGCCCTTTGTCCTGGGAAGTAGCAGCTCTGCAGGACCTCAGCTGGATAAGTTTCATTTAGCCTTTTCATCTCAGATCCATTTCAACAGAGACATGAGTGACTGCATATAAATACGCTATTAGTTGATTATTGAATGCTCAGAGATGAAGTTTAGAACTGGGCAGCAGTGGCCTTGCGAATATTCACCACTAATGACAAATAGTCAAAATGTCAAATTTCACCAGCTAGATTTGGGAGGGATGTTGAGAGGGACATAAAACCACATACCTGCTGGAGGTCAACCTTCCATTTCTATCTTTATTATTTGAAAAAAGAAACACCTACTTCTCCACTGAATGTTGCTGGAAAGATATTGGAGTAGGGAGGTTGCCCAGGATAAGAATGTATTGGGTCAAGTTTTTAGAATAAGTGCAGCCCATCTGCTTTCAGCACAGATTTTCCTAGAGAAACCAAATGTTATTATGGCTAATACCCACCCACCCCTCAAACTGTTCCTGAAATCTCAAACACTGTCTCTGGTTTTAGAATGTATGGTGGAGCCAATATTGAGGTTAGCAACATCTTGATTGTGTTGGAAGGATTCCATGCCCCTCAGCATCCCTGTGTAAATTTTCACTACATCCTTAGATTGTGCTAAGTTTTGGAGCAGGTGGATAATCTCATCGATTGGGCAGGGATGATTATGCTTCATAGAGGAAGACTTTCATTTCAATAAGTCCCAGATCTGGATTTCCGTGCCAGATTACTAGGAAAGAAAAATGAAGGCACCTTGAGACAGATTAAGACATTTGTTGTTGTTTTTAACTACATTAATGTCATTTACTTTGTGCTGATAATAATCCTTCTTGACAGATGCAAAGTGGAAGAGTTAGGTGGGAAAGAGTATTTATTTATTACATTTATAGGTGGCCTACACTGGGCAGTTTTGAAAATGAAATATTCCATAATATGTTAAGGTCAACAAGAGTACTAATTATGCAAAATCTCCTTAATGTGAACTGAAGAAAGAATATTGAGGAAGGCTTGAATGATGATCTTCAGTTTCCTGCAAGTCAGCATTACTATTCTTAGAAAGGTCAAGGCAACTGACCCTATCTTTATTTAGAAATGTATCTCTATTAATCTGGGATTTTACAGGAAGTAAAATTTCTTGTAAAATCAGTATTATTTATCACCTACCTATTTTAAAGAACTTCAGAATGCTTTCTCTTAGTCAGCTCTTCACTGATGTTCCATTTTCTTTCTTCATTTGTTCTTCAGACTCATTTCAGCAACATGGCAGAGTTCACACAATATTCTAGAATGATGTTTGTGGTGTCATGTGGTGGGAACCAAGCCCTTGCCTTAGCACCCTTTCTGACCCATATTATTTAGTCATAATCTGGTCAACTAGTTTGACCAGAATGTGATAATGTGAACAAAGCAATTGTCTTTTGTTAACCTAGATTTGTCCTTTAGTTTGCTCAATGAACCCAGTTGTTCTCAACAAAAGCTTACACATGTAAAATGCCCTCAAGCTGCCATCATTTTATTTCTTTACCATGAAAGATGAAACTTTTGGGATTTTTGGTGTTAGGAAAGACCCTTGCCCAAGATACTGCATAGCTCACCAGTCCAATCAAATGCAAAATATTTAAAGCCATGCTGCCTCCTTCTGAGTGGGCCTGGGCATGGATTGGGGTGAGTTGATCAAAGAATGAACTCTCTGGATGAGTGTAAGAGATCCTGGAATAAGGTGGTGATAGAGCCACAGAGTTCTTGTCAAGTGAACTGTTCCACACTGTGGGTCAGTTTCTCTCAAAGCTTCTTTCTTGCTGTCCTCTCTTAACAAGTGGATTCCAAATGTTTCTGAGAGATCATGATGCCTGCTGTGTCCTTCAAGGTGAGCACTGGGACTTCTCTTCTGGTTCTCTCTCAATCTCCTCCCCTTGTCTCCCCAACTCGGAGGATGACTCTTGGAGGATGACTCACCCATTCAGTTTGAGAAACCGCATGTCTGCAGAGGTTTCCCACGGTCAACACTTTAAATAGCTTCTATTGAAAGTTGGAGACCGTGCATTTGCTAAATAATTTGCTAGTCTCGTTCTTCCTTCCCCCACCACTCCTTCCATTCTTTGCTTACTTCCCCACCTACCCTTGAGCTATGAAGTGATGAAATCTGGTGATCACACTGGATGGAGAAGTGTGAAATGTGGAGGTGTTTTCAGTAGGGAAAGCATGGCTTTTCTCAGAACAAAATCTGAAGAAGATGAGACAGTGACTGCAGTCTATGAAGTCTTCCTCTTTGGCCCAAAGATAACTGACTACTGTTTCAGTTGGCTGACCAGCTATCCTGGAAAAATCTTTTTTCCTCTGGTGCCTTGCTCAATACCTATTCTTCAGTGCCTGTAGGGAAAATCTTGCTGGTTCTGCCCTGCAGAACAAAAGTCAATATCTCTCACTCTCTGGGAGGCTGTCAAAGAGAAGCATGCGAAGTTTCTTAACAGATTAAGAAAAAAGTAAGAAAATGTAGCCAAGAAGGCAGCAAACTCTTACAGAAGAAGTCCTTATGAAGTAACCTGAAGCTTCCCCCATTGGGTATTACTGTTTCAGTAATCAAGGAATAGACAATCTAGAAATAAGGAGAAATTTCCTAACAAATGGGAACAATTAATCAGTGGAACTGCTTCCTTCAGAAATTGTGATTGCTCCATCACTGGAGCCATTTGTCCAAAATGATATAGGAGCAAGGAGTTGTACTAGATAGAATATCTCCAAGGTCGCTTCCAACTCTGTTATTCTGTTTATCTTCATGTGAATTAAGGAGGAGGGATGCTTATCTGAGATGTTTCTTCAAATTACTTTCTTGGTCTGGGCTCAAGTCTCTCTTAGCTGGCCATTGCCTCGGTAGCAGCTGTTCCTCCACTCCTTCAAGGCCATTCCCTCTCCCTGCTACATAAAACAAATGCCACTTTTCGGGAAAGGGAAAAAGACCAGCTGGGGAGGAGAGATGTGGCTCTCCTCAACCCTACTGGTGGCTCCCCAAACTTCACCACCTCTATGGGGTGGTTTTAACCCCGAAGCCAGCCAGCTTGGGGTGCTCCTGCCGCAAGCATGGATCAAAACTGCGCACATTCACGGATTTCGCCCCGTCTCCGAAGAGGCTCAAACCGGATGTCCAAAACAAATGCCACTTTTCAATGCAACCTCCTAATACGCAATGTTGGGTGGGTTTTTTTGTGCAGAATGAGCCTTTTTTTCTTGAGGGTTTAAGACAAAAGCAAGAAGACGCAGGTGAGAAGGCTGTAAACCCCTTATGAAATAGCCTGCAGTTTCCCCCATTGCCTTGTGTTCAACATTAGGAGATTACGATTGGGGTACCATCAGCTGCTGTTTCTTCTTAAGCCTTTTTCCCAAGGTGAACAGTATCAAGCATTTGAAGGAGAGAAAGCAGATACTCATCGCTGAGAAGCAGCAGAAAAGAGGACTTCTCCTTTCCTGCATCAGAAACACGAGATGAGATCTGAACTATTTTGGGTTTCATACAGTGGTGGGTTTCAAAATGTTTTCCTACCAGTTCTGGGGTGTGGCTGGTAGGCATGGTGTGGTTTGGTGGGTGTGGCTTGGTGGGCGTGGCAGGGGAAGGATCCTGCAAAATCCTCATTCCTCCCCACCCCACTAATCTGCTTTCCAGCTCCATTCTCCTGTGCAGGGCAACCAAAGAAGACCCAGCCGATCAGCTGGGACTCGGGAGGCAGAGAATAGATGGAGGCAGGGCCAGTCAGAGGTGGGATTTGCGGTTCTCCGAACTACTCAAAATTTCGTTATTGGTTCTCCAGAACTGGTCAGAACCTGCTGAATACCACCTCTGGTTCCATAGTTGCAGTTCACTGTGCCACATAGTCCTCCTATGCTACGTGTGGTTTGGTAGGCCACAATTTTTCAGGTATGGAAGTAATACATATTACTCAAGTTCAAAGGCACACATTTGTAACATGACTTATCATATTCCTGGCACTCAGTGCTGGGGTTGTTTTTAATCTTGAGGAGTCCAGACCTCAATTAAACCCTATGTGCCACTTTGGGGAAAATCCAGATATAATCTTAACTCCCAAACGTGGTGGTGATAATCTGTTGCTGTGGTATCTTTCACAGTTGATTTTTGAAGATCAGTCAGCTTTGTCTGTGTGTATGTGTGTGTGTGTGTGTGTGTGTCAACGCAGACAAAACCTCATTCTTTCTCCTCCCCTCCTTCTCCGAATTATCTTCTTTAGGTTTGTGTCTTTGCAAGTCATCCACTGGCTTTTGCAGAAACGCCTTTGCACCTCTTTTCTACACCTCTTTCCTGCGGTGATGACACAAGCCTTCGACTTCTGAGCAGTTAGAAAAGAAAGAAGAAGAAAAAAGGCAGTGAGGAAATGACATGACAACCCTCTCCCTCTTCCCCAGTGTTAAATGCCCATTTCCAGTAAACAGACATCACCCTGCAAGCAATACGTTAACCGTTCCTTCCTTGCTGTTGCCCCAATTAGAATCAGTATGACTGAAGCACTGTAACATGTGCTTGCAAACTGCAGAGCTAAGCAAACTCTGCCAGTGGTTGTGGTTTGGGTTCCACTGAAAATCCACAAAGTGAAGATTGAGGACATTAAAGGTGCTTTAAAGCAGAGTTTTCAAACTTGGCAAATTCAACATACTGGGTGGGGAATTCTGGGAGTTGAAGTCCACCCATCTTAAAGTTGTCACAAGCTGGATGGCAGATGGGGTTAGATTCTCAGTCATCCACGTTATGGTTGTCCCAAATGTGCTTTTTTCAAAAGGCAACTGGACTTTTGAAAAAAAAAAACATTTTCAGGACATCATGGACTTTGTTCTTGAAGACATTTCACTTCTCATCCTTCTTTAGCTTCTTTAGCTCTGAAGAAGTTTCTTGGACAAGAAGCAAAAGGTTGCCTTTTGAAAAACGCACTTTTGGGACAGACAGGGTTAGATGGTCTTCAAAATCCCATCCAATCTGTCATCTCCAGCCAAGATGACATTAGTATTATGGACATTCACATATGGGATTGCACAGCCAGAGGCATCCACAGAGATGCTTAAAACACACAAAGAGGTGGACATGTGAACAAAATCCTGGGGTGCATATAAAAAGAGGGAAGGTCTTGATCACATGGGATTGCCCACTAACTTGACTTTTTGATGCCTCTCCATCATATTTGAGTACAGCTGTGACTGAAACATACACCCCGATGACTCTTTTAGAGGGACATTTCTGCCAAACTAACTACTGTTATTCTTAAGTCATCCTTTTCCAAGATAGTGTCTATAGCACTTTGCCCCCCTCTACTGCTTTTGAGAAGTTTGGGGTTATGGCTTCCAGTATACCTGACTGGAGGAGGTTGGTTCACCAGGTGATGTTGTGGAATGTAGTCTGGATTCCCGGGAGGGAGGGGCTGAACTCCAAAGGAACAAGAGACGGCAAAACTTAGTTTGGTCAGGAGAAAGAGAGTCAAGAAGACTCCTCCCTAGCAGTGCTCAGAGTATATCTTTAGTGATGCAAATAATTGCTTTAGATTTATATGATATATCTATAGGTGAGGAATAATAAAACAGCTCAGAAGTAATTCATTTGTGTTTCTTGGTGCCCGGGGCCTGACAGATTGGTTGTTTTGTGTGTCTGGTTAACTTCTTGCCTAGAAATATGTTGTCTATGACAACATTAGATTTTTCTGAAAATGGTGCTTGAGGACACAAATCAAGTAAGTCAAAATCTGGTTAGCCATGACTTTTTATTAATGTGTTGTCTGAACCTGGCTATTGTCACCTATATTCTCCATTATTGCCTTGATTTCAAAATTTATAAATCTTTGGAAGCAGATTAAATTAATAGGAATAAGTTCTTTGGGAACATGACTGTAATGAGCGTCACTAATACAAAGTGGTATATTCTGGAATTTAATAGACAAAATGAACGAAGAGGCTTGAGTATATGTGTGAATGTGCATACAGCTTTATGTGTCTATGGATTGTACATTGCTCTTCAAATGCAGATGCGCCTTGACTTACAACAGTTCATTTAGTGACTGTTCAGAATTACAGCAGTGCTCAAAAAGGGACTTATGATCATTTTTATGACCATTACAGAATCCCCATGGTCACGTGATCAGAATTCAGGAGCTTGGCAACTGACTCATACTTATGACAGTTACAGTGTCCTGGAGTCATGTGATCCCCTTTTGCAACCTTTTGACAAGCAAAATCGACGGGGAAGACATATTCACTTAACAACTATGGCAAGAAATGTCGTAAAATGGGGCAAAACTTACTTAACAAATGTCTCACTTAACAACAAAAAAATTGGCTTCAATTATTGTCATTGTAAGTCGAGGACTTCCTGTCTGCAATGTTGGACTGGACTTTTTGTGCAGAATGACCCTTAAAGAGGATCAGGAACACAAGCGAAATTGCCTATGTAATGCGGGCATGGAAGCATTATGTTTTATCACCAGCCAAGAACTGGATCTGTTCTCAATCATTATGGACCATAACAAAAATGGGACATCAAGGAGAAAAAGGAAAGGAGAAGGAAAGAAAGGGGGGGAACTGAGCCGAGAACCAGATGACAGGCCTAATTTCTCCAGACATCTGGCTAAACAATAAAGGAAGCTTTAGAATCAGAATAACAGAGTAGGAAGGGACCTTGGAGGTCTTCTAGTCCAACCCGCTGCTCAGGCAGGAAGCCCTATACCATTTCATACAAAGGGTTGTCCAACCTCTTCTTAAAAACTCCCAGTGTTGGAGCACCCACAGTTTTCTAAAGAAAGAAAACCCTAACAAAATCAGCTCCGTCTACCTTTGCTAAGCACCTAGCTTGCCTTTGATTTGTCGCCACAAGCGGAAAGTACCTTACACATTTGTAATTCACAATTAAAATAATAGAGAGAGCTCCAAATGGTTCGATATCCTATATCAAATCCGTTTTCTGCTGTACAGCGGCAGTTGATTATTAACAATGATTGATTATTCTTAACCCACAACGACCTATTGTTAGTTTATTTAATTCTTTGGAAAGTTCAAATCAGGTTACTATAAAATAGTACGCCTAATGGTTCAGCCAAATTTAGAAGGCAGAATATAAAATGAACAAATAAAAAGCAAACTGAAAGGAAGAACTACCTGTAATTGGATATTTGTGAGTCTCTCTTATATAAGCACAAATACTTCTTCTAAAGGATTTTGGCATAAACATGTATGATATAAAAAGAAAGAAAATTCACACCTACTTCACAAACTTTGCTCATATTTAAATGTATACAGCTACAAGCTTGTTAATCTAGAAATTAATAAAGAAATATCTCCCATTCATCTATTCATTGATCTTTGGGCTGTAATTCTAATTTATCTTGGAAAGCTTAGCCATGTCTGTATTGATGCTCAATGTGAAAAGCTACAAGAAATATTGTAGATAGTCCTTTTTAATTTGTAATATTTTAATTGCTCTTGATAAGATTTTTTGGGTAGTGTGTTTAAATTCTGTGGTTTATTTTAATAAAATTTAAAAAAACTAATACAAATCATCTACATATTTTAAAATAAATAAATAAAACATTTTTTAAAATGCCTGGAGATATACTGTAGGTTTTGCACTATCTGTATACTGCCAGGAGAAACCTTCATTTGTCTACAGCTACCCTAAATGTATGTCAGAACAGTTCTGTGTAGTCTTGGACCCGCTGTTAGTGTAGAAGAGCAGGTAGAGGTGAGTTAAGTGTGTCATCAGCTTAGAGTCATTACGTTGCCACATTCCAAGTTCAAGCCCTCTGAATTCCATTGGCCCTTATCTGGTGCCGAGGAAAGGAAAGGAAAAAGAGAGAAAAGGAGCAAGGAAAAAGGGAAAGGGAAGGGAAGGGAAGGGAAGAAGGGAAGGGAAGGGAAAAGAAGAGGAAAGGAGCAAGGAAAAAAGCAGGGGAAGGAAGGGAAAGGAAAGGAGAGGAGAGGAGAGGAGAGGAGAGGAAAGGAAAGGAAAGGAAAGGAAAGGAAAGGAAAGGAAAGGAAAGGAAAGGAAAGGAAAAAGATTGGTCCCAAATCTGAGAAGCTATTTTTAAAGTGTAATGTTTCAGAAGATATTGCACACATCTATTGTCCTGCCTATACCAAACTAAGGCCCATACCCTTAAATGGAGGGTGTATTGTCAAGCAGGGCATCTGGAGGCTTTTTTCATAACTGAATCAAGTCATCAGACAAAGCAGAGCACTTGTCTCTTGTTGGCGTGGCAGCTTCGAATGAAACCACACATGGAAACTCGGCACTTAGTCTGAGGAAGTATACAAATCTAATTTAAAGTATTTATTAAATGCAGTAGTGTGGAATTTCCCAAGCCACCCCCTTTTCCCGGTCCTTGCCGAGCATTACCAGTTTGTACTTTCAGCTACTGTTCGCATTAAATAATACTTCAGCCCGTCTGGCAGAACTTCCTAGGAATGCAAAGGGAAATTTGGTTTCAGATCCGAATGTTGCCTTCAAAGCTAAAACCAAAGAGCTGAACAGCACATCTAATCCAGTTTCCACATATAATATTTCAGCTGAGCGGCATTTCTGTGCAGGCTTTCCTGGAAACGAATCCCACTAAAGACAGTGGGGTTTACTCCTGAGGAACACTCATGGAATTGGTCTGTTACTCATTTACCATCAGTAAAACAATAATACAAATGTATTGTGAAGTAATGATGGGCAAATGTGAAAGTTTTGGTTTCTCCAAGGCAGGCGTTTATTTATAACTACAAATGGGACCAGAATTTCCGATGCTAAGCCAAGTGGATGTTAAGGGAGTCACACCTGATTTTACGACCATTTTGCCATGATCTTTAACCGAATCACTGCAGTTCTTAAGTGGATCATGCAGCAAATCTGGCTTCTCTCCTTGTCTTGGCTTGTCGGAAGCTGTCTGGGAAAGGTGTAAATCAAGGGTGTCAAACTCACAGCCCGTGGATGCGTCACATGCTGGCCACGCCCACACCCATTTTAGTGAAGGGGAAAAAGTTGTGATAGGTCACGTGATGACAATGTGACGCTGCGAGTTTGACATCCCTGG
Organism: Naja naja; assembly: GCA_009733165.1. NCBI lineage: Eukaryota > Metazoa > Chordata > Lepidosauria > Squamata > Elapidae > Naja > Naja naja. Next base: position 9,440,557 of record CM019160.1, on the reverse strand, counting down.
TGTAAATGGTGATCCCATGACCTCAGGACATTGCAACTGTCACAAGTGTTAAGTTCGCATAGAGAGACAAGACGCGGAGTGCTTCAGCTCTTATTTATTGTAACTTTCAGCTCAGAACGGACCCGAATGGCTCAGCCGTGGCAGCTATTTATAGCCGGCTGCCACAGCTGCCAGCCAATCAGAGTGCAGGGATTTCCCGCACTTTTATAACCAATGCTTTCAAACACTTTACTTCAATAACCAATCATTTTAAACTCTGCATACATAACAACAAGGACATGCCAGTTGTGAAGTGCCCACATTTTGGTCATGTGACCATGGGGATGTTGCAACAAATATATGACAACCAGTTGTAAGTCATTTTTTTTCAGTGCTGGTGTAACTTTGAACAGTTGCTAAACGAATGATTCTAAGTCAAGGACTACTTGTAATTTCAAAACTTTTGTTTTCCCTTTGTGACTCTGTCAAGATTTGTTTTTTTTCTTTTCTTTTCCCATTGTGATGAGCTTGCCAAATTCCATTTCTTGAACAAATTACTTTAAAAACCACACCACAGCTTCTACATTTTAATGCATATTTTTCCAAACAGATACGTGCAATGATTTTTTTGTAGACAATTTCCTTCACAGCGTCATCATTATGTTTAGTGTTATTACTGTTTTGCAAAATTCAGAGAACTTGCAAACTTCAGATAGTAACTTTTGGGTCTAGGTGTTATTTTAAGAATGTAAAATAAACCCATGTCTTTCGATTGGCTTGATAAAACCAAGCAGCCTATTAAAGATATAGCGGTGGTAGATTGTTGCAAAAACACAACCATACCCAAGAATAATTATTGATCATGTGAATTCTGTTCCATCTAGACCAGTTTTCCTCAGTCCTCAGATGTGTTTGCCATTTGGCTATGGCAAAGAGGAATTGTCATCCAGCACATTTGGGGAGCAATTCCAGATTAAGGAGGGCTGATTCATGCCATGATAAACATGCAACAGAGCCACATAACTGTTTCTTGTTTTAGATAGAATCGGAGAAGCCTTTCGTAATATTGTGGACTCCTTCATATTTAAGCTTGATAAAAAAAATAGCAAAAATGAGAAATGACAACAATATTGAAGGCCTTCCAGGTGATGTTGAAAAAAGTGTACAACTGGAGTTGCCCCAGTCACACGCTGTCCAGGTGTTCTGACCCAAAACTGGTTCCAAGAGAGCAAACACAAGACAAAGGCAGCAGCACAACCTTTTAATGTTTCATCTATGAATCCTGTCTCTTCACAGATAAAAGGCTGCTTCCAACTAATTAGCTCCGACAAGGAAGAGCCTTGTCAACTTTTTGCAAGACTGCCAAAAACAACAGACAAGAGTCTTCAAATACCAACTAAGATACTGCAATGTCCACGAGGCTGAGTTTCAAAATGTCTTTGCTTCCTGCAAAGAACGTCTGATTCACAGCTGGCTTTTATCTTCTTGAAAGAGGGGCCATTACCTTGCAGTTGCTCTTTCCTGCAAGTAATCCTGCGCCGACGGGTACTGGCACAGGCTCCTCTGGAACCTCCTCATCACTGCTGCCAGCCCCACAATCTCTGAAGGCAGCAGTCCACTCCTAATGGTCCTGGCCCCCATCTGAGTCCTCACTCCTCAGCTGTCTGCACCTGCTGCGGCTAACCACAACACTAGGTGATGTCCAGGGTGCTTGTGATAGTGGCACCACTTGTAAGAAGAGTACAGTTAGTTCTCGAATTATGACTACAATTGATCCCAAAATTTCCATTGCTAAGCGAGACAGTTACTAAGTGAGTTTTGCCCCATTTTATGACCTTTCTTAACATAGTTGTTAAGTAAATCACTGCAGTTGTTAACTTGGTAGGACAGCTGTGAAATGAACCTGGCTTCCCCATTGATTTTGCTAGTCAGAAGGTTGCAGAAAATGGTCACATGACCCCAGGACACTGCAATCCTCATAAATATAAACCAGTTGCCAAGGCCGAATTTTGATCATGTGACCATAAGGATGCTGCAATCAAAATAACTGTGGAAAACAGTCATGTGCTGTTGTAACTTCGAATGGTTACTAAATGAAAGCTTGCAAGTCAAGGACTACCTGTAGACATTTTCCCAACTACATCAACTTTGCTTGAGGCTGAGATGAGCATTTGGCTTATTCCTCCAAGTATTTGGCTTGATTATTAACCGTAATGGAAATGATTCAAGGGATGAACTATTGGCAAAAAATGTCTATGGAGATTTTTAATGATCCAGCTCATGGTTATTCCAAATGTACTGTCCAAAATTCAGCTGTTCTTTCTTTTTCCCCTTGAAAACTTTTCCTATCTCATCTAATAAGGTTCTTCAATTCTGGGTTGAACTGAAGAAATCATCTTGGATGAGAAGCAAAATGTTTTCAAGGAAAAAAGCAAGACAGTCAGTTGCCTTTTGAACAGCACCTTTAGGATTTTGGCACAAAAAAACGAAGTAGGAGGATATGTATGAGAAGGCACAACATTGAATGGGATTGTACAATTCTTTAAAGAAAGGTTTTTGTAGTGCCCTTTAGATTAGTGGTTTTGTAGGGCCCTTCAGGTGCATTGGTCTATGACCTCCATCATCTCAAAAGAGCTATTTCAAAGTATCTGGGGAACTTCAAGTTGAATATCACATAATATAATTTATCCAACAAAGAATGGTAAAATAAACCAGGCCTTAGCATGATTTGTGAACTTTTAAGATGTATTGGGACTAACATTCCAAGCGGGAATTCGGAAAGGGTCAATCAGAATCAAACAGGAATATTTCACACTGTAGGAAGTGGATGAGATAGAATATGTGTACATTCCAGTGATTTGATTAGATGTAGCACGTAAGCCATGTTCAGATAACACATAGTTTACCTAATTCATCTCTTTTGTAGGTTTGCACAACATATTAAATCATACTCTAACCAAGTATGTTATTGGTTTATTTGTTGAATTTCTGTAGCCACCCAGCCAAGTGATTCTTGGGTAGCTTACAATTCAAAAATGGTTAAGACAATTTTAAAACAATAAAAACATCCAACAACAAATACATACAGCAGCCAAGATAGTTAACCAACCAACAGAAAGCCAACAGAAGGGGCCCTTGACACATTCTGAGCCCTAGGCCTGGGTACACAGCCAAATTTTTCAAGACTTGCAAAAAGCCAATTGGGTTGGCACTGTTCTAATTTCCTAGGAGAAGAATATTCCACAAAGCAGGGACTACAGCAGAAAAGGCCCGTCTTCTAGTTTTTATTTTTTGGCTGAAGTCATCTGCAGCATGCCCAATCTTCTAGATTGGGTTAGACCAGGGGACTCCAAAGTTGGCAACTTTAAGAGTTGTGGATTTCAACTGGCTGGGGAATTCTGGGAGTCTTAAAGTTGTCAAGTTTGGAGACCCCTTAGTTAGATTCACACAATACACTAAGTTACACAATAAAAACACCAAACTAATTTTCAATGAACCAAAAGTGGCATGAACAAACCCAGTCTGTAGGTCAATCTAACTGGACAAGGATGTGATAAAACAGAAAGAAGAGCCTTTATTTCAAAATGTTATATAGAGTGAGTCAGAGTCAGTCTTTAGAAAAGGATAGGCAACCCACTGTCCAATCCACAGGCCATATCTGGTTCCTCCTTTCTCTGAAGTTCTTGAGTTGAGGCAATCATTCTGCTAACGTTTGTTGAAAAAATGACAACATTTGGTGGTTTCATTTTTGGCACAATTTTGCGGAAATAAGCAATAAGCATGATTAGTCCTCGGTAGATTGAATCAAGTATGGCTATTTCACTTAAAGAGGAAATCAAACGATAAAGGAACATACATGCTGCTTAAAATAATAGCAACAGCTTAGCAAGATCACTGCATCACCATCTGCCATATTGACAGCTTTGCATTTTTAAGAGAATTTGCTGTAGTGTACATTAGACAGGAGGCTGCTATTTTAATCAGGCACCGGAGAAGATTGTTGGTTTTACAACTCCCAGGGATCATAGAAACGTAAGAGAGAAATTTGAACGTGCATTTGAAGCCAGTCTTAGCTTCTAAAGGTTCACTGAAACTTCCTACTGAGATTCCTATTGTTTTATAGAATCTCAGTTGAACAAACAAATTGGTGGTTGGCACAATCCATTTAGGACATTTGTGTCCTCTTGCAAATTAGGTGAATGACATTTCTGTAAGACATCATGCCAAACATATGAATGGATGCAAATGATCTCTCTGGCAAAATTACTTTATTATGACAAAAATTGTAGTGGAATCCACAACAGGCACAGTCTAGTTGAATCAAGCTCTTGAAAAATGAGCTTTCATTGTAACTGATAGAACTGGGATAGTTCCATGCATATGCTAGAATCTACAGCATATGTTGATCCCTGAGCAAAGGTGACCTTGCTTGCTAAGGAGAAACTTCCGGAACAATGGAACAACAGGGAACAATATTTTATGACCTTGCCTTCATCATAAAGCCACTTGGATCTCCCAAGGGAGAAAAGGAACATCTGCTTGGGCTCAAGAGAAATCCTCCTTGGCTCTTGCCCTCCTGCACAACAGGTCACTTCAGTTGCTTGGAATTATTGATCTCCAGTTTTCATTAAAAAAATCTGCTTTCCAGCAAAGATGGAGCCATCAGTGCATTAAAACCTGCTGCCTGTTCATCCTTCTTTCAAATTTCTTTAGTGGGGATCGCAGTTGGAACTACTTCTTGCTGGTTAAAACAATTGGAAAGGATTTATTTATTTTTTAATACCAATCATTATCCAGTGACTTCATGAAACACAAAGAATGGTGGTACATAAATGGTAATATTATAAAAATATATGTGGCGGGATTCTTTTCTCCTTATATTTTCAATGTATTATTTAAAGAAAGGAAAAAGAAAGGATTTGAACAGGTAATCCTTCTTCTGGGCTCTAAAATCCAAAGTAAATTGTACCCTGTTCTGTTTCAGCATTGGGCATCAAGATACAAATGAATCCCCCAATAAATCTTGGTACAAATAATCTATACACAATTTTCTTCTAATTTCTGGGCAAAGATTCTGAAGGGAGAATCATTCTTAATTTCTTTAGAGGAAAGACAAATTCTCCAATAGTTTCTCTGGAGGCTCAACTCCCTCTAAATGTCAGGAATCTGAGAGCACCTTCTGCGACTAACAAATATACATTAAAAGACTGCAACTCCCTTCATCCGAGTGGCTAAACTGATGTAGAATTTAAATTGTAGATGCAGGTTCAGAGGTGGTATTCAGCAGGTTCTGACCAGTTCTGGAGAACCAGTAGCAGAAATTTTGAGTAAGGAGAACTGGCAAATGCCACCTCTGACTGGAGATTTTTCAGTTATCCTTCCCCTGCCACGCCCACCAAGCCACGCCGACAGAACTGGTAGTAAAAAATTTGAATCCCACCACTGTGCAGGTTACAGATTACACGTAATAATTTCCCTCCCCTTCTTCTCCTCCCAACCCAGTTCCCAAATTCTGTTCTCCTTTGAAACAAATGTCTAAAGCAAATTATATTTCACTAAACAAGAAGGAAGAAATGTGTGCTAAAAGCTGCCCCATTGCAGACATGGCTTAAGGAGTAGGCACAGGGCAGAAGGGGTGAAGCCAGAAGGGCTGGGCTGCTGGGGGTTCGCAGGGGTTCAGGAGAGCCCCTAGCTAAGATTCTGTACAGTTCGGAGAACCCCCAAATCCCACTCCTGGCTGGCCCCGCCCTTCCCTCCCCTCCCAGGAGTTCCCACGCAGCCTGTTTTGGATGCAGGTAAGTTCAGGGCGCGTGTGGAGGCTCAGGGAGGTGAAAAACAGGCCTCCTGGAAGCCTGGGAAGGCCAGAAATGGGCCCGTTTCCAGCTTCCAGAGAGCCTCTGGAGCCCAGCAAGGCCGTTTTCACCCTCCCGGAAGCTTGAGGAAAGCCTCCGGAGGCCGGGGAGGGCAAAAATGCCTCCCCCTGCCATGGTGCAGGAGGCTGACTAGGCCACACCTGCCCACCCAGCAACTGGGCAGAGAACCCATTGCTAAAAAATTTTGAAGCCCGCCCCAGGTGAAGCCATCTGGGGCCAGAGTGGCAAGGCCAGGCTTCAGCCCCGGGGCTTCACCCCTGGGGCCTCTCTTTCTCCTGGGTGCAATATTGATCGCATGAAACAAGTCAGTCCACCATGAATTCACTTTAGCCACCTTGGCTGAATCCAAGGTCACGGTCCTTGGGCTCAGAAGAGATCCATAGATGTTCATTTCAGGCCCTCACGTACTATAAGGATGGATTTTGCTGAGAGCTATTCTGAACCTGTGGGAATTGAATGCCACAGCACCAAATAAATAGCTGTGCAGCTTTGTGGTTCCCTGTATGCACTAGATACAACATTTCTGAACCAGGATTATTCAGCAACTCTCCAACAAATCATTTGCTGCCCTCAGATGTCTGACATGATGACATGACATGATATCACCTACTTTATGAAATCATCATGCAAATGATATGAATGTCAAATTAAATCCTTCCTATATATTTTGTGTGATGTCATGGCATGTGACTTTACTCCTCCAACTCTCCCCCCATGGCTGCCCCTTACTTCTTTCTAGATTCTGCAGTTGGCCATCAACAGTCCTCTACTCATGATTCTCTCTATTGTCTCCTCTATGTGATTTTTGATACATCTACTTTTTATGTATTCTTTAATCTAAACTTAGTAATCTACTGCAATGTTAGGAGCTGGACACCAGTACATTCATGGTTGTGTTCACATGAGATGCTTAACTTGGTGACTGAATCAGCCTATTTTCTGAGTCTGCATAATACATTAAGCCATAACTGACCAAATGAATTCTTCTAAATTGCTAAGTAAGACCTAACATGGTACTTCCAAAGCAGATGTGACCCTCAGTTGATATAAAGCTCCTGTTATAGATGGAGCCCTCCTGCTCATCTTCCCCTGAACAAGAAAGAAAACAGGTGGGTTTTCAGCACCTTTGGGACACGGATCTTGTTACCTGGCCAAAAAAATCTGGAAGGAATCTTCTCTTGCTTGTTCAACAACAAGGAGAGACATTTAAGCAACTATGGAACACCCTTTTTGGATAGGTACCTCCCTGTCCTCTTTTCCAGTATCATGGCCAGTATGATAGATCCAGAATGACTCTGCTCCATTGGGGCTAATCTTCAAGAGCCATGAAGTTGAATATATGTTCTGCTTTAAAGAGGAGAGCCATACATTGTATGCATCTTGTATTTGAGCATGTCTGTTGATGTCCATTCTGAAGATGAAGGACCCTAAGAAGGAAGAAGTGAAAGCTTGAAGTGGCCCACCAACATATGGTACTTAGACTAACTTCTCTAGTTCCAGCCATCCTTTTCTATTAGGATGAGTTAGATGGCAAATAATTATTTCCAAATGTGCATAGCCAGATAAATTTCCTGTACGAATTACAGAGAAACCAGTGGTTTCTTTTTCCTTGTTTGGGTTGAAGGTTCTTTGGTAATACGTAGATGACTCTCTCTTCCTTTCCCAGTCTACTTGTCCTGTTGCCCAAAGGCAGAAGTTGCAAGTGTGAGGCATAGCATCCGGTTCCAGTTTTGCACAGGAAAGTTAAGCCTTTGGCATGAGTACCTTCTCTCTTCCTCTACCTTATGTGCAAACGCATTCTGTTACACACTTATGAAAGAAGGCATTCACAAATACCAACATTTGTGAATAGGAAACACAGAGTGAAAGTAGAGCTTTCCCTTCTGGTTCAGCAAGTCTGAAATCCAGACTGGTTTTATTGGTACCTAGGAAGACAAAATAGCCTCAAACAACTTTAAGCAGACCTTTATGTTTCTGTTTATTTCTTTGACTTCCCATACTAATCTTATTCAAGTTTTTCTCAGCATACTAAAGACCTTGGTTTTTCTTTTTATTTTATTATGTCAAATATTTGATATCCATCCAAACAATATTTCCTCCTAGTTAGGTGTAACCTCCAGATGTTCTTGGACAGCACCTTTCTTCAGGCTCAGCTAACACGGCCATAGATCATGGGAATTGTAGTCCGGCAACATCTGGATGGCCTTAGATCTCCTACTGTCATCCAGAGCAGGTGGTGGCGGTATTCTCCAACTTGGCAACTTTTAAGACTTGTGGACTTCAACTCCCAGAATTCCTCAGCCAGCCATGAGAATTTATTTCTAAGACAGTTCCCCCTGACCTTGCAAACATATCAGGGTTCAACCCCCCTTTACATAATCCTGTCAGATCCAAATTAATTATTTCTGCCCTTAAACAACCCCCCTGCTTAACTTTTCTGACCAAAAGGGAAAGGAATATTACCCATCCTGATGAAGCAGGATGATGAAACTGACAAAAGACAGCTGGAAACTCAGCCCATGTGTAGAAAGAAAGAAAGGAACTTTGACTGAAAAAGGCAAGAACCATTCTTTAAGGCCTGGGAAGCAAGTTAACATTTGGAACTGGCTCAAGCAGACATTTCTCTGATTCACTGGACTATAAGAGGAGGAGGTGCAGCACAATCAGATTTGCAAGAATCTATGGTCATTGTGTATCTCTATAAAAGCAAGGGTCCCCAAACTTGGCAACTTTAAGACTTCTGGACTTCAACTCCCAGAATTCCTCAGCCAGCATAACTGGCAGTTGAAGTCCACAAGTCTTAAAGTTGCCAAGTTTGGAGACCTCTGAGATAAAGGATAGTCCTGGTCATCCTGTGGAAGTCATTCTGGCTGGATATCTGTTAGACCAGACCTGGGCATTATATGGCCCATGAGCCACATACAGCTCACAGGTGATCCCAGCCCAACCCATGCAGAAGTGGTATTCAGCAGGTTCTGACCAGTTCTAGAGAACCGGTAGCAGAAATTTTGAGTAGTTCAGAGAACCGGCAAATCCCACCTCTGGCTGTAGGTTTTACAGTATCCTTCCCCTGTCACACCCACCAAGCCACACCCACAGAATCGGTAGTAAAAAAATGTGAATCCCACCACTGAGCCCATGGTATCAGTGGCAGTGTGTGTGTGTATGTGTGGTTTCACTAGCATTGGGTCAGGGCATCAGTGCAGCATTGGCATTGGTGGCAGGATGGCAATAACATTGGGGGAAGGGTATCAGCATGGCAGGGGGTCAGGAGTTGTGGCAACTCTCCACAACAGTCCTGGTTTCTCATGTGCCCCCTTGGGAAAATTAATTGCCCACCTCTGTGCTAGAGCATCTTTCTCAGTGGTGTCTGCCCATCCATGTCTTCCAGAAGGCTCTGTAAGTCTTCTCCCATATAGAATATCACTAGCAATTACCCTGGGGCCAGTTTTTCTCTCTCTCTTCTGAAACAGTGTTCTCCCTTGGTGTTAGGCTGGCCCTGACCCAATTAGGTTTTTATGAAGCCATTAAGCCCTGGCTATTTTTAGCAGATCTTTGGAGAAGAGAAAATCAGTTCGGTGTCTCCTGGGTAGATAGTGTTGTGGCGTTTATGTTTATTGTATTATATTTATGCTATTACCTTTTTGTTTTAATATGATCACTGTTTTGGGAAGTCTGGGAGCTCAGAATCAGAAAAGGTCATAAAATCAGGCCAGTCACATTAGAATTAGAATTAGAATTCTTTTATTGGCCAAGTGTGATTGGACACACAAGGAATTGGTCTTGGTGCAAATGCTCTCAGTGTACATAAAAGAAAAGATACATTCATCAAGAGTCAAGAATAATCAGGTACAACACTTAATGATAGTCATAGGGTACAAAAGGCAATCAAATCATACCAGGAAACAGTCAATAAAAATTGTAAGGATACAAGCCACAAAGTTACAGTCATACAGTAACAAGTGGGAGGGGATGGTTGATAAGGAGTGATAAGAAGATCAATAGTAATAGTAGTATAGACTTTGTAAATAGTTGGACAGTGTTGAGGGAATTGTTTGTGTAGCAGAGTGATGGCTTTTGGGGAAAAAAACTGTCCTTGTGTCTAGTTGTTCTGGTGTGCAGTGCTCTATAGCGTCGTTTTGAGGGTAGGAGTTGAAACAGTTCATGTCCAGGATGTGAGGGGTCTGTAAATATTTTCACAGCCCTCTTTTTGACTCGTGCAGTATACAGGTCCTCGATGGAAGGCAGGTGGGTAGTAATTGTTTTTTCTGCAGTCCTAATTATCCTCTGAAGTCTATGTCTGTCCTGTTGGGTTGCAGAACCAAACCAGACAGTTATAGAGGTGCAGATGACAGACTCAATAAAAATAATAAACATGGGTTTATTATGACCATCATAACTTAGAACCTATAATGGGCAGGCTCCATGACAGTCATAAATCAAGGACTACATCTATTAGCTTAGTAAATAATAATAATAATAATAATAATAATAATAATAATAATATACACAGAATCTAAGATTATAAAAGCATAAAATTTCAGAACTGAAAGAGGCACTGAGTTTATCAGATCTATGCAGGAATAGAAACTTATCCCTTCTTGACCAATAGCTGACCAAGCACTGTGCTGTTTCAATCATCTGGTAGCTATTCAAGCCTTTATTACTGTCATAGAGCAACATAAGGAAGGCAGGGAACCATTATTAAAAGCATAGAGGATACATCAAAGTAAAAATATAAATATCTAAAAAAATACGCAAAGCTAAAAGATATAAAAGATAGATGAATTAAAAATAGAAAGTATATATACAACACAAGAATCTAAAGGGGCAGGAGCATTAGATTTATAGGGGAATGTTCATAAAGAAAAGATTACACAAATACATGGAGGTTCTTCTTTGAACTTGCACTTAAATATATACAGGTTATGGTTAAGATAAATTGTTTGCACACATGGACTTCTTTTGAAAAAGTGGATTTTTTTATGAAGATGTATATAGCTGTGGGGGCTAATTTTCCTCCTTCCTTCCTGATCTGATCTAGGATAGACAATATGAAAATATACAAAATAAGCTGTAGTTTTATCAGTCCTTGTCTAAGCTAACAAAAATAAAGGACATGGACTTTAGAAGAAGTGCAAACAGATTTGAGAGCACAACAAAAAACTGAGCTTTTAAAATTGTAACTAAAGAAACAAGGAGAGAGAGAGAGAAAAAACGTAATTGCCTTCCTTCTGGTTCTGACACCCACAGAATTTTAAAACATCCAGAGTTTGGGGCGCTGCCAATTTTGGAAAGCAGCAGTGAGCTCTCAGCCTGGTATCAAGTTCTTGTTTAGGCTTAGTGGTTTCCTGTGGCATATTGGTTAAGATGGCAAGCACAGAGTCTTTTTCTCCATTCCCTCCTTGCCGGATATATAACATTCTTATTTTAGAAAATCTACTTTATTTTGGTGTTGGAAAAAAATCCTCTATATTTTAGTGGAAAAGATGCTACCTTTGAACTCAAACAAAGAATGCCAAAGTACACTAGAAAACCAATTTGAATGTATTCCCTGACTTGATATAGTGGTTAAGGCACCAGGGAAGAAACCAGGAGACTGTGGGTTCTAGTCCTGTTTTATCCATGAAAACTGGCTGAGTGACTTTGGTCAGTCCCTCTTTCTGAGCTCAGCCCACCTCATAGGATTGTTGTTGTAGAGAAGATGAGGAAGAAGGAGTATTGGGTATATTTGCCACCTTGAGATGTTCATAAAAATAATGAAGCAGGTATATAAGAAAGAAAAGAAAAAGAAGTAAAGAACAGAAGGAAAGGAAGGAAGGAAGGAAGGAAGGAAGGAAGGAAGGAAGGAAGGAAGGAAGGAAAAACAGATAAGCAGACACTTAACAATACTGTATAAGAATGTATAATGGCTTGATTTTTGTAGAAAAAACTAATGAAGCCCTTATGAAATAATTCTAGTGACTGCTATGTTTTAAAAGCAAGACCTATTTATACTGAAATGAAGGTTCCAATTCTTGTACATCTTTCTGCTATCAGTGCAATATGACAGCCTAAAAAACATTTGGGTAGGGGTCACTGGAGTTTTTTAAGAAGCGTTTGGACCACCATTTGTCTGAAAAGCTATAGGATCTCCTGCTTGAGCATGGGGTTGGACTAGATGACCTCTAAGGTCACTTCCAATGCTGTCATTCTGTTATTCCTTATTTCTAAGTTTGGCAACAGACTGATCTGTTATCGGGCTGTTTGCTTGGGATTTTATGAGAAACGGCTCTCACAATGTGCTATTTTGAACAGCAATTCTGTGTCTTTACAATTATTTTAAGGCTAATCATGGGGTATTTGCAACCAGTGTGTTAACATACTGTACATGTGATAAATTTGTTTTCACATGAGTGACATCTTGGAGCCCTATTGCAACTCAAAATGAGGCCTGTAATTCCCTGGAACTGGTTTAGGAGGAAAACGTTACAGAATTAGAAGTGGTGGAAATTGTATGAACCTGCTAGTCTTATGAGATATCACAAGATAGTGCATGTATTGTGTGCACCTGGATAATCATGCAGTTTAGACAATACAGCCCTGTTTCTCCAAAGGTCACCATCTTTGGTTATTCTCTAATTTCCATGTCTCTGCTAACCGCTTTCTGATTCTGGTTCTGCCTGATTCAACTGACCATAACTGCTATCTCTTGTTCCCTTACTTGGGGTAAACCCTCACTGACTTCAGTAAGATTTATTTTGATTTGAACAATTATGTGGAGACTCAGGCCATAAATACGTAAGCAGATTTGTTATACATCTTGCAGGGATATGCATGAAACCTGGGGTAGCTGTTAAATGCCATGTCAAATTCCCTGATACATTACGTACAGGACACCCATCAATTTCTACACCACATAATCAACCCTTAGGGTTGACTTTGTGAGCAAAACTGGAGTGTTTAGGTTTTGTTGAGACACACCCGTGGAAAAAAATGCAGTGATTGAGCCAAGGGGGAGGAGCTCCCAAGGACAAGAAAGGGGAGTGAAAACCCACATGAATACAGGGTGCCAAAGTCCCCAACCCTGTAAATATTATGGAAAATGGAATTGGACCAAAACAGGCAAGGTTGGGTCTGTCCGATATTCTACAGATCTGTCTGGCTCAGATCTAGGAAAAGGATTTTGGACCATCAGTTAGGAGAAACATTGAAAAGAAGGTGTCCGCTATGACAGGTTTTCTCTAGTGAAAGCAGATTCAAGATTTCAGGCGGGTATTTTGTTCTAAGGGCCACTCTGTATCAATGACTGGATACAAGATCCATGCATTTATGGAAAGAAGTCCAAAGTTCTGATCCACTAGAAGGTTCAGTAGATGGCCTTGCAGCGGTCGCTTTCATAGTCCAGCCTTCTTCAGAAAGGGGTCTCACACCACAGAGATCTCATGCTGCCTTGAAGTCATAATCTGTGGAAAAGGCCCCTTGGGGCCAGCTGCTGTCTTTGAGATCTACTACTCTGTCTCCAGCCTTCACGATTTAAGGAAGATTTCTGATAAGCTTGCAGAAAATCCTAGGTGAGATAGATCAGGGGTCTCCAACCTTGCCAACTTTAAGAACTCTGAACTTCAACTCCCAGAATTCTGGGAGTTGAAGTCCACAAGTCTTAAAGTTGCCAAGGTTGGAGACCCCTGAAATAGATCATCTCGATCTCTTCCAGTGCTTTTAGACTTGGAAATGGGGTAGTTAACAAATTGGGAGGCTGGGCTGGATGACTGTTTTTAAGACATGGATAATGGAATGTGCATTATCCTGAGCCCATTAGACCATTTGATACCATCAAGCAGGGCATCCTTCTGGGTCCTATTCCTGCTCCTTCTTGCAAGAGTTAGTAATGGGAAAGACCTTTTTGCACTGGTTTTGCTCCTTCTTGAGGCATATTTCTGCTGTTGGTGTAGGGGATGACCAGGCTGAACTCAAGGTTCAGGTGTGTCGTCTGTCTCGAGTCCAGTGGTGGGATTCCAATTTTTTTTACTACGGTTCTGTGGGCGTGGCTTGGTGGGCATGGCAGGGGAAGGATACTGCAAAATCTCCATTCCCTCCCCACCCCACTAACCTGCTTTCCAGCTCCATTCTCCTGTGCAGGGCAACAAAAGAAGACCCAGCCAATCAGCTGGGACTCAGGAGGCAGAGAATAGATGGGGGCGGGGCCAATCAGAGGTGGTATTTGCCAGTTCTCTGAACTACTCAAAATTTCCGCTACCGGTTCTCCAGAACTGGTCAGAACCTGCTGAATACCACCTCTGCTCGAGTCCCTTTACACCCAACAAAGGATCTAGGTCTAATCCACCTTGAATTCCAGTGACCCTAATCTACCACCAATTCCTTTGACTGTTAGAAGGTCAGATTCTTGTAGAGAGCCTTACCATACAATAAATCTGTATTCAGTTGACCCAACTTGGCTCCTGATTTCCTGCACTTAACATTAGGCTTTTTGAAGCCACAGTGGAGGGCTCTGAAGGTTAAAAAAAAACCAACCCTTTGAGGCTACAGTTTGTCAATGCCATCTCTAAAATAAAGACCCCGCTCTGTATCCCCCCTACATCATTCTCTGCCCTTTTGGGGAGAGGGTGGTGGGAGGAATAAGGCATTTTGGACTTGTATGTTCAGAAAAAAACAAGCCACATAAGTGTTCTGTCCACTCATTTGTTAATTAAATTTATATGCCAACCACTGTTGAGTAAGCTGAATGGCTTGAATCTTGAACTGCCGTTCCTCCTCTTAGCTTTTTATTACGACCTGGCCAAGAGTTATGAATATGACTTGCAGCTCTGCACTTTGGTAATGCTGCACCACCAAACAAGAACATACTGTGTGGAGAAGTCCAGATCTGGGAGAAGACTGTTAGTACTGTGGTTAGAGCAGAAGACAACGTTCTCGGATATCACAGAACTTCCTCTATGCCGCACAGAAGCAGATGGTCAAAAATAGTCAGATATTCAAAAAGATGCTTTCAGAATAGCAGAATAACAGAGGTGGAAAGAACCTGGGAGGTCTTGTAGTCTTACTCTTTGCTGAAGCAGGAGACCCTGTACTATTCCAGGCAAATGGCTGTCCAATCCCTTCTTCTTAAAAACCTGCAGTGATGGAGTGTCCACAACTTCTGAAGGCAAAAGCCCTTCCACTGGTTAATTGTTCTCACTGATAGGAAAGTTCTCCTTAGTTCTAGGTTGCCTCTCTCCTTGATTAGTTTCCATCCATTGTTTCTTGGCTTGCCTTTTGGTCCTTTGGAAAAGAGCGCCTCTTCTTTGGGGCAACCCCTGAGATATTAGAACACTGCTATCATGCAGAGGTGGTATTCAGCAGGTTCGGACCAGTTCTGGAGAATTGGTAGTGGAAATTTTGAGTAGTTTGGAATAACACCTCTGACTGGCTCAGCCCCCATTTATTCTTTGCCTCTCAAGTCCCAGCTGATCGGCTGGGTCTTCTTTTGTTGCCCTGCACAGGAGAACGGAGCTGGAAAGCAGGTTAGTGGGGTGGGGAGGGAATGGGGATTTTGCAGTATCCTTCCCCTGCCATGCCCACCAAGCCACGCCCACCAAGCCACACCACACCCACCAAGCCACACCCACAGAACAGGTAGTAAAAAAAATTGAATCCTACCACTGCTACAATGTCACCCCCTAGTCCTTCTTTTCATCAAACTAGACTTACCCAATTCCTGCAGCCATTCTTCATATGTTTTAGCTCCCAAGCCCCTAATCATCTTTTCTCTTCACTCTTTCCAGAGTCTCAACATCTCAATGGAGTCTCAATTTATCAATGGAGAAGATGGTAGTGAAATATCAAATCTCAGTTACATGATGTCTTGCTTAATGACAGTGGGTGATTTGCTTAACAACCATGGAATTGAGTTCATAGCTCTATTGCAGTCACATGTTGTCTTATTTAATGACCACATCATTTAGGATTGGAGTTACCAGTCCCAACATGGTTGTTAAGCAAGGACTATCTTTACAAAGATTTATATTCTGCTTTTCAAACGCATTCCCAGAGCAGCTTAAATAAACTACTGAAATTACCAAAACACTGATTGTGTTCAAATAAACCTAAAAACACTGCTATGTACCATGAGAAGATATAATATTATCAATTAAACCTGACTTTTTAAAAAGGAAATGTCCAGCAAGATTCAGAATCCCAAAGGATCCTGAAGGTATGTCTATATCTATATGAAAAGGATACAATTTTTACAATTTTACAAAAAAGAACACAATTTTTTATACAACGTTTACTGTTTGATATACACATGAGATGCTTAGACTGCTTATGAAGTTTTTCCCTTTTTGTTATTATTTATAGTATTTTTGTAATCTTGAACTTATTGTATTTTTGTGTATTCTCTTTTAAATTAATGAATGATTTAAAAAATAAATGAACTGTAGCAATTATTGTAGCAATGCTAGATGTCCATCATATGAAAATTCTCAGAGGAGCTAAACAGATTTGCAGAATGATTTCTGCGTGAATTGAAACAACTTTATACTCCATTTTGTCTGACTATTCCAAAATATGCCTTGGTC
Organism: Naja naja; assembly: GCA_009733165.1. Taxonomy (NCBI): domain Eukaryota; kingdom Metazoa; phylum Chordata; class Lepidosauria; order Squamata; family Elapidae; genus Naja; species Naja naja. The sequence continues at coordinate 9,424,146 of CM019160.1, read as the reverse complement.
TGCTAACTCTTCCAAAATAATGTACATTGTTAGAGATGTAAAATGAGTTTTAAAGTAAGGGAAAATATATGAAGAAATTAATATTTTTATATATGTTCCTGTGCAAATCTTCATGAATCATGTTTTTTATTGCACAGATTTAAGCAGAATCTATGGAGATTCTCAGTCATCCAGGTCATGTTGTCTCAAAAGTGCTTTTTCAAGAGGCAACTGGACTTTCTTATAATCTTTCCATTCCCCACCATCCAATCAGAGCGGGAGAAGCTTTGTGAATGAGAAGCAAAATGTCTTCAAAGAAAAACAAGGAAGTCCAGTTGCCTCTTGAAAAAGCACCGATTTAAGTGAAAATTTTGGCTGGAGCCATGAAAATTTCCCTCATCCCTATCAGGAATTCAACAGATTTTAATTTTTAATCAAGGTAACAGATTTCTTCTCCTAAAACTGTGACAAATTATTTTCAGCAAAGCTTCGTTCACTCCTTCTGCATTTCTGAAGTGCCCAGTGATGCTTAATGGGATGGAAGCGCTTTGGATTATTTTTGAAAAACAGAACATTTTAGTGAAATTCTCATGAATACTTTTTGGCTTTTTAGTTTCAAAAGGGCCTGGGGAGGAGAAAGGACTGTGTGGCCTGGAATTTTAATGCTTGAATGAAAATAGTGGGAAGATCTTGTAGAGAATTCTTGGTCTAGAATTATTTCAGATCAGAAAAATCACATTAGTGATTTAGAAGACTGAAGAGTGATTTAAAATGAAGTCAAATAAAGCCTAAGATTCTTTGTCAATGCCAAACAATAAAATAAATTTTAAAATCACCCTTCCATTCCATTTCAAAACTTCATAAGAATGGAAAAAATTAGATTTGCAGGAAACGAGAAGGCAGCTTTCAGATTAGAGGCTCTTTCAAGCATCAGGGTCAGTATTTCTCAACTTTGGCAACTTAAAGTCATGTGGGCTTCAATTCCCAGAATTCCCCAACCAGCATTTTGATTGGAGAATTCTGGGAGCTGAAGTCCACACCTCTTAAAGTGGCCTAGTTTGAAAAACACAGCTCTAAATACAGGAAGCTGGGTCAGAAATAAATTAAAAATGAATCTCACTCTACCCCATACTCTTTCTTTTGCAGGGTGTGTTTTTCCACCACCATCTGGGAAGCTGCTGGAGCCCTTTTTCACTGAAAAAGCCAAAGACTAGACCTCCTGACTCCAAACAGGTCTTTCTCCATCAAACTCTAACTCTTCCATGTGGAATTCAATGCCTTGTGCCTTTAAAACCTATGAGGAGCCACCATTCCTGCTCTTCAGATGACAGTGTTTATTCTGCAGCATGTGCTTCATATTTTGGGGCTTAATAGTAATTCACAGAAAATCTCTCTATAGGGAACCACCCATCAACACATATGGAACTAGTCATTGATAGTCAGCCAGGGAAGCTAGGAAGTGATGGAAGGAGTTTTGCTTTGGGTGTCTTTTATGAAAAAGAAAGAGGAGGAGAAAGATGCAGACAAGTGGTAAATGTGGGAGGGAAAAAGAAGAAGAAATGGCTAAAAAAGCCAAAACCACTGAATACTAAATGGGTTCCTACTTCAGTCGGAAACACACAGTTCTCTTCATGCTTCCCTCCGCAAGAGCAGCCGCAGCATCAACTCTTGAAAAAAGGAAGCCTTCTCTAACAGCTGGACTGCTCTGCTTCTCAGTATCATTTGATAGACGTTGCAAAGGAGGCCTCCTATGATTCCACCAACCAACATTCCAAACCATTCATCTGTGTGTGGGGTTTAAAAAGAAGAAGAAGGAGAAAGAGAGAGCGGAGACGTGTAGAAGCCACAAAGCTTTTGCAGGCCCCGGTGACATCACGAATCAGGTGACAGCTCTCTCCCAGTCGATGAAGACTGAGCTGAAGTTGTTTCAGTCTGAGAAAGTCCTGTCAGATTGAGTTTGACACTCTGTCAGCCCTCAGAGGCATCAGCAGAACCACAAGCAAATTCAGTCCTCCACATTTTAGACCAGGATCTCAGTTCTGACAGGGGAGATCTCTCTCCTGCCTGGGTTTCCCCCACATACCAGCTGTGCCTGTTGGTGAGTTCCATTCACTCATTCATACATTCATTCATTCATTCATTCATTCATTCATTCATTCATTCATTCTGATCTTCCAAGAGATGCTCATGGTGGGTTTGGGGGAGGCTCCTCTCTCTTTTTGAAAAACCTCATTGGCTTTCCCTTTCCCCTTTCATCCTAGTGAGGATCCAGCATGCATATGCTTCTATTGAAAAACATGGGCTCAAACATTCCTGCGGTGCTGAGGAATCAGTTTCTTAGTTATAAGCAGGCACAAAACTTCTATGGGGATGTTCTTTTTCCCCATTTCTCACCCCCCCTTCTTTCTTTTTTTTTCACTCTGCACTTCATTTGAATCTTCTTTATGTTTTCTCCCCCTAAAAAGAATAAAGCAAACCACAGAGGTTGGCTGGAAGGCAGTCTGAGTCATAGATCTGGACCATGGCATCCAACAGCATGTTCGAGTCTTTTACAACCTATTCTTCAGCCTTCTTGCGTGGTGAGTACAGATCTCTTCTCCTCTCCTTCAAGCAGGAAGCGCCGTTGTTTGTCACTCAAGAGAGCCTCGTCTCACACCCTCTTTTAATAATTCCGTTGGCACGTCTTCAGTTGGATGCTAACTCTTTTGCAAAACGAGCGGTGGAGGAAGCAATGTTTCCTCCCGTGCACAGAGAAAGTCTTAAGGGGAATCTGTAGCACAAGGGACATGACTAAAGTTCTGCTTTTGGAATTCACTCTATTCCAAGGTGTTGGTGGTGGAAGGATCATTTGAGTGTGTGCCCATGAAATAGGATACAGTACCTGCACTGCAATGTCCCAGGAGGACCCTAGAAGGAAGCAAAGAGATAACCAGTTGGTGGTCGTCCACATATTCGTAGTGCAAATCTAGTATCTCTGCCATTGTAGAGTTTGCTTGCACTCTTGTTGAGTTGCCTAGAAAATTCTCACGTTGGCTTAAGGTCTATGAGTTTGATATTAAAGCAATGCTTTGGTTTGGTTTGGTTTGTGTCTTCACATCTAGCGCTTTGCGGTCATGCTTTGATGGCAGTCAAATGACTTAGTTGAAGGAGAAATAGGACATCAGGACTGATTTAGTTAAACTGGGTCAATTGGAGAAGAGCTGTAGAAGTTTGGATTTCTATTAGTCTGGAGAAATTAATTGTCTAGGTTAAAAAAAAGCATATTATGATTAAACAACCAAATCAACTAACCCATCAGCTGCTTTACCTGATGTCAAAATCAGGGAGGTTTTTCCAAAATGAAGTAAGATACACAAAATAATTGTTGTGGATAGCATGCTCTTAACCAGTTCTCCTTCTTGTTCTTGGCTATGCAGTATATTCAAAGACATTCATTTTTGTCTGAACCCAATCTCTGCATTTCTACAGATTGGAAGAATAACTTAATTATTTTACGCATAGCCGAAACCTGGAATATTGGGTTGATTCCAGTGTTGTCGTTTTGTTCCTTAGAGAATTTGCTTGTGGAAGACTACAAATACAATGTGTACAATCTCCCCCCCCCCATGAAATTCACATTAAAAAACAGTTGAACAGAATCTATCAAGGGTCTCCATCCTGAATTATCCCTTTAGTAGAACCGCCTTCTGAAAATTTCTTTGATTAAGTCCGTTATGCTAATTCTTAGCAAACTCTGTTGGGTCATCTCCAAGATCCAAGTAAACCCAGAAGGTTTCTGGAACTGTACAGATCTCTGTGGAGAGTCATAAACTTAATAACTCTTGGCTTCTTAGTGGTTAGCATTTGCCATGTTTGAAGATTTCAGCCGTGGATTTACCTCTCTTCCTCTATGGATTTTGTTCCCTGTTTCTTAAATGCGATCCATACCAGTCATTATGGTGTCTTTCAACAGTCAATCCTGTAATGATTTATTCTGTGATATTCTGCTTCCTTTTTAAAAATTTTCTCTGAGAGTTTTCCTAACCTGGTGCTCTCCAGATGTCTTGAATGTCAAGGCCCACATTTTCGATTGTGGGAGTTGAAGTATGGCCCGTCTGGACGATCCAAGTTGGAGAAAGTTTACGGTTTCAGAATCTGCTGCTGAGTTTTAATGGTATTTTTCTGCATTGGCAATATGGCACAGTCTCCAAACAGACCCGCAACTCTATGAGAAATACAGCCAAAGACTCTGGCATAAATCAGAGTCCATGTTTTATTTATTTTTGTGTTTTACAGTGAAAAAAAATACAAAGTACTGAAATAATGCTTAGGATTTTTAAAGGTAATTTAATAACCACATAAATGTGAAATCATGACTGGAAGCAAGGAAGCACAATTTTTATGAGGCCAAGGGGCCCACCATCATTATTGGGGCTTGCAATACAAATGAGCACACAACCACATAAAAAGATTTTTGAAATGCATGGGGAGAATGTGGTGAAAATTAAATGAATGTTAATATTACTCCTAATTGATTTAAGAATGTAAGTCTCTGTAAGCCACCTACTCCGGTAATTCAAGAGAATTAATGATCTATTTAATTGCCAAATGGCCATAGACAAAAAGAGATTTAACTCTTCAATGCATGCTTATAAAGAGCCCCATTTGCAGGAGAGTTCATTCACAGGTTTAAAATAAGTTAAACACAATGTGAGCAAATAATATCCTGAAAACCAGTTCTCCCAAGGATAACTTGTGTCACCCAAATGCACACAGTGAAGGTAGCAGGACAAGAAAGAGAGGGAGGGAGGGAGGGAGGGAAGGAAGGAAAGAAAGAAAGAAAGAAAGAAAGAAAGAAAGAAAGAAAGAAAGAAAGAAAGATGAGGACAATATAGAGATTCTTGGTTAGTCATCACTGGAAACTGGACAAGGCATTATGTTCGTGAAACAACTTATACTAGCTATTGAACTAATCTGCTTTCTGAGATTTTACCAGTTCACTGGGAAGCAGGGAGGTTTCAAAAAAGTTAAGAGGGCAGCAATGACTTAGGGAAGATCAAAAAAATCAAAACGATCACCTGGAAGCCACTACTTGACTTTGTTGACTCCTGGGAGATCTCCTGGTTCATAGAATGTAGTGAACTGAAAACCCACATGTTAGAGATGGTTGACACAATGTTCTGCACCAACCCAAAATGCAACCTAAATAAAACCAAGTAGGCCTGACATGTTGTGGAAATGAGGTTCTGGCTTTCCTGTTTGGTGAAGCATGTTGTATTGGCACAAAGACTGGAGCCGACGGTTGTATTAAATCTAAATAATATTTGCTATAGATCCCAGGTACCAGGAAAGATGCATATGAGATGTATAGCGTTCTACTTGTTATGATTGGTTGCACAGTCAGTCAGATGTTTAGCCTGGGTTTGGCATTTTTAATCATTCTCTTGAGTCCTTCCCAAGAACCTGGGATAGCAAATGATATTGGGTGATATTAAAGGTATTGTTGGAAGATGTCAGTTGTTCCAAATAAGTCTGGCTTTTGCAATTGACTGGTGGGGATTTTGTCAGTGGCAGTGATGTTCAAGTGGTGCTTCAGTTGTTCAGGGATCAAACCAAACCTTTATTGTCAATGCACAACATGTGTACTTGGATTGTACCAAAGGTGCCTGTTACTATTGGTCCTATCTTGTCTTTCTTTTGACACAGTTGTACTGCTTCTATTATTACGGCTCTTTTTGTTGTTTTATCTTTTAAGTGACTCGGTTAAAGAGGAGATGTGGGTCACCACCATCCCCAGATATTACATATGGTCCACATATGTCCTTTAAACTAACATATTTAATTTAAAATGCCAGGACTTTGTTCATTAAATCTCAGTACCGGGGTAGTCTTTTGTTTTTCATACCCACTTTTTGGAGGCCTTCTATTCCCAGGTAGAAATTCAACAGGGGAACAGTTTTGTGCCTGGTAGAATTTTGCTAAGAAAACCAACAACCCTTTGCAAGATGATGAATTGTGCTAGCCTAGAGAAGGAAGAGTCAAAACAGTCGTAACTCCAGTAAGAACCTCTGAGGCAGGGGCTCTTCTGACTCAGGAGTTTCCAGTTGATTTTTGGAGGAAAAATACAGGGAGGATTTTGGAAGTTTCACCCCCTTTCCCGCCCCAAACCCAACCTTGTTTCTTAGTTGTGTTTGTTGGCTGAATTTATCTTTTCCTTGGATCACATCAACGAAGAAGAAAGATATGCGAGTCACAGATTTCCCCATTCCTGCCTCTGAAAATAGATTCTTAATTTTTTGTTACATCCTTGTCAGTCCTATTAACTGTATCTGCTTCTTCATTCTCAACCCACCAGCAGCAAACTAGATAACACGGCCAAGTCACCACAGAAAATACAAACAAGATGGTTCCCTCAGTGCAAGTAGTCCTTGATTTCCAACCATTCATTTAGGTACTCTTTGAAATGACAAAAGCACTGAAAAATAAGTGTCTTATGACCATTTTTCACACTTATGACTGTTGCAGCATCCCCGTGGTCACATGATCAAAATTCGGACACTTGGCAACTGGCTCATATTTATGACTGTTGCAGTGTCCTGGGGGTCATGTGATCACCTTTTGTGACCTTCTGACATGCAAAGTCAATGGTGAAGCCAGATTCACTTAACAACTGTGTTACTAAACTTAACTGCAGTGATTCACTTAACAACTGAAGAAAGAGTTCTTAAATTGGGACAAAACTCACTTAACAACTGTCTTGCTTAGCAACAGAAATTTTGGGCTCAATTGTGGTCATAAATGAAAGGCTACCTGTATCAAAGCTTTGCTGCCTCCTTGCCCTCTGGACTGCAGCCCTTCCCTCCTGGGAATCCAGTTTACATGCCACTGCAGCATACCTACCCTATCAAGTACTCCCCATCCATCCACCCAAAGATTTTGATGGTCCCACCCATGCTGGCCTTTAGTAAGGCAGCTAAAGCTGGTTCTCCTCCCTGGACATGGGGCCAGGTTGTGGGGTAAGCTTGGCAAGTGGTTCTGATTATATGTTGGTTAGGGTTTTGTTTTTTTCATTGTTTTAATTTTTTTTCATATTATTTTTTCCCTGTTTTTTGTTAGTTGCCCAGAGCTATTTACTGAATGGACTGCCATATAAATTTAAATAGCGTATGAATAAAGATAATTAAATAACATTCCAAAGTAGCCTTCATTCCGAAAATGGAGCAATATGGAGCATAATGGCTCCATTCAGTGGTGACTGGGTATTAATTATTAGACAAAGTAAAGAGTCCGGGTGGTTTTTGTCATGCATAATTACTTGCCAGAAAATCTCTGGATTGAAAGACCGCACCGTCCCTGGAAAAAGTACTGCATTTTGCAACGGTTTATTGCATGTCAGTGTGTCTGCAAAACGTGGTCCCAAAAGTCAAGATTGTGACCATTATGCTACAACTGAAGCTCTGCCTGTTTTTTGTGTGTTGCATGTATCACCTTGGCTATTTTGACCATATCCTGTAACACCCTGTTCTATGTGCTGCTTACCATAACTTGAAGGCCATTTCTGGGTCAAGAAATTGTGGTGTTCTTGTTGCAAGATCTCAGAATTTACTCGAAGAAAAATTACTGCCAAAAATATTCTGTGTGTTAGAGATCTGCTGTGTTAAAAGCTTTCACTCACGATGTTGTCTCAGAATGGAGACAATCTGTATTCTTTTTTCAACCCAGTAAGGTTTATACAATATTAATTGAAGATGATTGACGTGCTATTATTTAGAATGGCTCAGAGTATTGAAAACAAAGCGGAAAAACAAGTATTCTTTCAATATTAATTACAATTTTTATTTTTGTGCCTTCAAGTCAGGGGTGTTGGCTTGTTTTGACTCCTGGCAATTGCCTGATCAAGGCCCTGCAGTTTTCTTGGCAAGGTTTTCCAGAAGTGGTTTGCCATTGCCTCCTTCCTAGGGTTGAGAGGAAGTAACTGGCCCAAGGTCACTCATTGTCTCCCAATTTTTAGCCTGGCACCTTAACCACTACAGGTAGCCCCCAATGGCAATTAGGACAGAGGTTGTATTCAGCAGGTTCTGACCAGTTCTGGAGAACCGGTAGCGAGAATTTTGAGTAGTTCAGAGAACCGGCAAATCCCACCTCTGACTGGAGATTTTACATTATCCTTCCCCTGCCACGCCCACCAAGCCACGCCCACAGAACCAGTAGTAAAAAAATTTGAATCCCACCACTGAATTAGGAGCAGGATTTCCATTGCTAAGTGAGGTGGTTGACCTGATCACATCACTTAGCAATGACAATCCAGGCAGTTCTGGTTGCCGTCACAACCCCAAGAGATGGGGTCATTAAGTGGGGAGTGGTAGGTGTCCCAGGTAAGAATCAATGGTCTGATTGGGGTGACAGGGTGACTTATTCCCTACGAAGCACTAAATACACAACATCATTTGCGTATTATGATTTGATTATACAAGGGACATAAATTGCCACTGTTGTTGATAACATTAAAAGAAAATTAAACTAAATTTAATTGCCTCATCCAGACTACTTTGGATCAACAGGCTTTTCTGTTATCTGCTCTACTACATTAAGACTCCAGAAATGAGGGTCTGCTCATCCGAGCTTTCTTGTAATCATCATTATCTATAAACTTCCCAATCTAAAGGCACTCAAGACTGGGGAAAAATTGTCTCTCCAATACCTTCTCATTCTCCACCCATTTTACCATCTCCCAACTCAAGTACAAAGGAAATGCCTAAGGAAAAAATATGTTCAAAACTAATATTCACCCATGACTCATTTCAGTGAAAGACATTAGAAATGGTTAAAACTACAGTTTAGGAACTGTAGTGAGCATAATCTGAATTTAATGAAAGATGAAAAGTTTAGATCAATATTTCTCAATCTTGGCAGCTTTAAGATGTGCAGATTTCAACTTCCAGAATTCCCCAGCTGGCATGGCTGACTGGAGAATTCTGGGAGATGAAGTCCACGCATCTTAGATTTGCCAAGGTTGAGAATTACTGGGCTAGATCTTGATAGACTATTTCAAGATTGTGAGATCAGGCATCTGGAGGGCATTTTAGTGTTTTTTAGTTTTGTCCCCTTTTTAAAGCCTTTCTTGTGTTTGCAAAAGGCTATTTTTGTGCCTAAAGAATATTTTCCACATCATCACATAAGCTCAGATTTCAGCTGAATCATTTAAATGATAACACAGTGATGCTTTGGGCGCATTTTATATGGCTTAATGGAAAAAAGAAAACTCTGCTCAGGAAGCATTTCAACTGCAGTCAAATGACAGTAGTTTCAGTTTTTAACTCAAATGTTAGAGAATGTTGAATTTGTTCCAAATGTTTCTAATATATACCATGTCAAAAAGTCAGGATAGGCAATCTGAGATTCAAACTCCCAATTGCAGGAATCCACTTATTTTATTTTATTTTTCGAAGCTTTGAATATTCCCGGTGTAATTTCTGGGTTTGGTGGTGGGATTTTGCTGTAAAAGTCCAAAAAGGTAATGAAAGAGCTCCACTGTGTAAGATTTAGTATAAACTTGAAACTTGAGAACTGACGGTTTTAAAACTCGATTCTTTTTTTTAATAATGTTTTATTTCTGCAAAAATAAATTACACACATTTTGGACTCCGTGCTTAAAATGGTACCATTCAGGCAGCTTGGACTCTTAACTTCTGTAATTCACAGCTTGTATAATTAGTTGGTCCTAAGATCTCAAGGAGGCACCAATTGGAAGGATGATGGATGAACATGCAGAGTTTTCTGTCTGCTGTCTAGCCAAATTGTAGAAGAAAAGCAGTTTTGAGTGAAAACGGAAAGGGGGTATTACGATGTGAATATGAACTGAGTGAGGAAAGTCCATTTCTAAATCTCACTTCCCAGGGGAACAGACTGGGGGATTTAGACAAGGTGCAGTCGAGACTGTTTCCTCCCAGGTATCCAGGTTCACACAACCTGTTGTCTTAGGCAGAAACAATGCTTGCTCGACTTTAGCAAGCTGTGAGATTGCAGTGAATGTGTTTTATTCACCCAGTTGCAGGATTCAGTATCTGGTTGAAATCCATCTTGTAGTGATGAAGATATAAGGATGTGCAAATTGAGGCTGGACCTGGTTCGTTTATGATGTTTCAGCATCATATAGGGGTCATGTGATCCACATTTGTGACCTTCCCCAGCTGGCTTTTGACAAAGTAAACCCATATTCACTTAACGACTTCACGATTCATGATTACTAACTATACAGATTCGCTTAACAACAGTGGTAAAAAAAGTATCATGCCCCTGTTGGAGACTGACTCTGAGGGAGAGGAGGAACAGCCGACAGGGAGTGGGAGTGTGGCTCCGGAGGCTGGAGAAGAGGCTGGGGAAGAGCAGAGGTTGGCTGGGCAGTCAGAGGAAGACCCAGGCCCATCCCCTCTCCATCCTAGGGCATGCAGGGAGGAGAGGAGAAGGGAACAATGTGAATGGCATGGTCTATGGGGGAGGAAAGAGCCTTGATCCTCTTCATGGGCTGCATCTGTAAGAACTATTTAAAAGGACGGACATGTGTAAGGGCCAGTGCTGGAAATAAAGCATGGAAATATCTCTAGTCTGTCATTCCTCTCTGAGTTTGGCGTCTTTCCCAGTGTGTGTTCTGGTATCTGTGGACGTCTTCAAGCCCTTATCTTGCCTGGTTCCCTTAATTGCTTCAGTGTGGTTTGTGTTGTTTTTACTCTTTATAATTTATAGGCATTTTTAGTTTGAATGCCATTTCCTCCTTCTTGCAACTGTTTGTGGGGGAGTTTTTTTGTCTACAGTCAAGAATATTTGGAGCTTTAAAGCCAAGCTGAAGGAATTAAAGGGGCTTCACCTGTTTTTGTGCCTGTGTTTATTTTGTATCTCACCCTGGGTGAGGTTACAACAAAAAGGTTGTAAAATCAGGTATGATTCACTTAACAACTGCCTTGCTTAACAATGGAAATTCTGGTCCCAATTGTCATAAGTCGAGACTACTCATATCATAGGAGCAGGTTTTTTTCTCATGTTCTCATCCCAACCCAACTGCAAAGCCATCACTGATTAATAATATTTTGTTTCTAAAGTTGCAAAAGTGAAAAGTATGAAAGGAACAGGGACTCCACATATTAATGGCATTAATACATTAACTAATTTTGCTTTTATTTAATGCCGTTTAGATGAGGCATTGTTGTTCTCCCCACCAAATGCCATATGAATGCTAACAGGAAAATGCATGGCTCGGGTCCGGGGTACTTGCAGGAACGCCTCCTACCAGCATTGAGGTCCTATCACCCGGTACGCTCCCACAGGCAGGCCCTCCTGGGGGTGCCATCGACCAGACAATGTCAGTTGGCGGTCCCCCGGGGGAGGACCTTCTCTATGGGGGCGCCCACCCTTTGGAATCAGCTGCCTCTAGAGCTGCGTTTGGCCCCGGACCTGCGCTCCTTCCGCCGTGATCTCAAGACTTGGCTGCTTGTACAGGCTGGCCTGGACTGAGCAGGGTTGGGAATTTTAATTTAAGGGTATTTTAATTAGATTTTATAATTGGATTAGATAATTTGATAAAGGTGTATTTATTGTTTATACATTTCTGTGTAAGCCGCCCTGAGTCCCCTCAGAGATGGGGCGGTATATAAATCCAATTAAATAAATAAATAAATAAATAAATTTACATGAAACAATAGAACAGCCAGTTCTGTTGGTTGCTCCAAAATTATTTAATCATTTTCCTAAATCTACAGCCTTCCTCGCTCTGACACATTCCAGAAAATTTGAAAACATGATTACCAGGTCCCTATTTGACTAACCTCGTGTTAATGTGTTAACGTTGAACGAGAGTCATTCTTTGCATTAATTGTGAAATTCCTCTTCAGTTTCCAGCAGTCCTAAGTAGACGATTCCTTCTGCATTTCCTACCTCTGCTTGATCTCATTCACTAGCTTGTTTTGAAATCTTCTTTAAAAGAGGGAGGACATTTTGCAGACATTCCCAGTAATGCAATGTGACTTCCTTGCACTTAATTTGTTACAAGGGGGTCGGTGGGGGGCAGTTTCTCTCCTTCCTTTGTATAAACTTTTCCTGACTTCCCAAAGCACGAATCCGAAAATTCCAAGGAATGAGCCTTGAGCATATTTTTCAGGTTGGGATATGTGGATAGCCAGAAAGACCTCAAGAGACGGAAAGATAGAAAACAGGAACTATCAACCCCAAATTTGCATCTTCCGCCATCTCCAACAATAAGGTGGCTCAAAAACTCCAGATAAGAGAAATTTGAAAGAAATTCTCAAGCACCCTGAGACTAAGGCAGAAAAAAAGAAGGCTCTTTCACAAGGGAAGAACATTTCTGAGCATTTACAAGGCAAATTTTGGCACAGTTTTAGTCAGAATGCTCAGTCAAGCCTTGTCTTACAGATAGAGATACCATATATCTGTAGAGCTATTAGACAGACAGACAGACAGACAGACAGACAGACAGACAGACAGACAGATGCACCAGTTCCTTAACTGTGATGATGACCTTGGATTATGCCCCTGGCACTTATTAAACACTTTTGTAAAGTTATTTATTTATTTGATTTCTATTGCTGTCAATCACAGCAAACTATTCTGGGTGGCTCACAATTCACAATAAAACTTTAAAAGGCATATCACAATTAAACAAACTTTAAGAAACATGTTAAAACAATAAAACAGTAAAAGCATTTTAAAAAAGTTTAAAAAATAAAATATTAAAGCATTTATTATAAATAATAAATGATGGCCCGTAATAGCATTCTATAAAAAAGGACTTATATATTTAATTAAGAGATCATGGAGGTTAACTTAATTGAACAGATTCAGAGCTGGCCCAATTTGAGTTCTCAGATGCCTCCATATATAGGTATGGACATTAAGATCCAATTTTATGGCATGTTTAAATTGATGCTTGTTTGAAGGGGACATTCTGAAAACTTGACCAAGAACCAATGCTGTAGAAATAGATGGCATTTATCTCTAAGTATTACATATAGAGTTGTAACTCTGAAGACTTATTCTTTCCACCCCTTCCTTGATACTGGAGAGAAAAATTCATTTATAAAAGTGGAATAGAGTTTATTTTTGCAGGATCCAAAGGTAAGAAATCACCAGCCTTGGTGATTGGGTTTCCCTTAGGGGAGAGGCTACAGCTCAGGTGTTGCATGCAGGTTCACACAGGTGAAAAGCCCAGGGTGCAGTCGGTGGCTCTACAGTACAGCAGGCTTGGACAACTTGGGGCAGGAGGGGGTAAGGGCTTCCCTTAATTTACAAGGACTTCAGTAGGTGGAAACGAGGTTGCTGAGATAAAGACAAAGATGGATGGACTGAAAGTTTCCAGAACATTATGAATTCAGGGAGGTATTTCTTAGTGATGTTTAAACTGTGTTAAGCCTTATGTGTTTTCTGGCTCAGAAGAATGGGAAACTACATCGCTGCTGGTCAGCTGGTCAGCCATAGTTCCAAGAGCCACCAAAAAAGGAGTTTTGGGGTTCCTTGGTTGGCAGGCTGCCCTTCTCTGAATTAAAGGGCTAGGGAAGCAGATCAAAGAGATGCCATGGTTGTTGGTGCAAGTCAGCATAAGGCAACTTTGTTCATTCCTTTATATAGAAATGGTTCCTTCGAGAATATTGTGTGCTATCCTGATCACACACAGACACACACACAGACACACATCTGCAGTTTAGTGGGTTTATTAAGATCCCCCCTCAACTCCCTTCACCAAAAACCCAGAACTGTCCCAATTAAGTCCAACCAAAATCAGACCAATGCTAGTCCACAGAGCAATGGCCAATGAGCCCACAAGGCACTTTAAAGTTTCCCAATCGAAATAAACCCACCGGGCAAAATTAAATCCACAACACAAGAGGGGTCACAAGGCATGATCCAAATCAAGGCACCATGTCAATCCAAAGTGAGGCAAGAATCACAATGACCAGAAAACACACAGCAAGGAAATGAACACATTCTTCCCAGCATTGCTTCCATCTGTCTGCTGTGCTGAATAGCCAGCTTCTGGTGCAGCCCATCAATAAGGGTGAGGCTGCCTCCTCATGAGTGATCTGGCTGACCTTCTCTGCTCCTGGCTTTTCTCTGCCCTACATGTTCTTGGATCAGGTGCAGAAGGCAGTTCCTCTTCCTCATTACTGACCAGCTGCAGCTGTATGCTTCCTCACCTGAAGCCTCAGGGCTGTCTTCCTGCAGCTGTGCTTCAGCCAGTTCTCTCTCAAATGGTTGCTTGGAGCCATTGACCAACTCCCCTCCAGACGTGCCTGGAACTGATTCATCTTCTTCCAAGCTGACATCTGGAGAGGTATCGGGAAGCGTCTGTGGGAGTCATCACATATTGGTAAGAAGACCAACACAAAGCTATGATGGCCCAAAGTATCTTGGGAAGTCTCTTAGGAAAAACAGAGAAAATGTGTTTGCCCTTTTGTTTTCTAGGGCAGTGGTTCTTAACCTTTTTGAAAGAATTGCCCCCTTGAGCCATTGAGGAAGTTGTCATCGCCCCCCTCCCCCAACATAACCACCCCCCTGCCACCTCTTAGCATCCCTAAGGGGGCCAGCAGAGGGGCGCTAAGAGGCCGCAAGGGGGCGTTCGAGGTGCTGGCTGGCCCTGCAGTTTCACCCATTTTGGCACCGGCTCCGGAGCGGTGCTACAGTCAATGGGTGAGCCTGCAGGGCGGCGCTGAATGCCCCCTGCCACCTCTTAGCGTCCCCAAGGGGGCCAGCAGAGGGGCATTAAGAGGTGGCAGGGGGGCGGTGCATTGAACACGGCTGCGGCGGCACGTAACGTGCCACTGCTTCCGCATTGAAGGTGCTGGTTCCGGAGCAGTGCTAGTCAATGGGTGAACCTACAGGGCCGGCCGGCACCTCGAATGCCCCCATCGCCTCTTAGCACCCCTCTGCCAGCCCCCTTGGGGATGCTAAGAGGCGGCAGGGGGGCGTTCGAGGCGCCGGCCCTGCAGGCTCACCCCATTGACTGTTGTACTGCGCCTGAACCGGCGCCTTGAATGCAGCAGCATGTTGGGAAAAGCCGCCACCACCATTTTCCCAAAGTGCTGCTGCTCTCGCATTCTTTCTGTCTGTCCATCCGTCCATCCAAAAGGTCTGTCTGTTTGCCTGCCTGCCTTCCTGCCTAGCTACCTACCTGTCTGTCTTTTTGTCTACCTACCTACCTATCTACCAATATAGATATCTCTCTCCCTCTCTCGCTCTCTCTCCCAATATATCTCGCTCCATTGCCCCATATCACCCCCCTTCCGTTCCTTCACCCCCATGTCCCCCCTTTTCATTCCATCGCCCCCCTGAAAAACAAAATCGCCCCTTGGGGGGCAATATCGCCCAGGTTAAGAACCACTGTTCTAGGGCACCTATGGTACATCCATACTTGGATCTGTTCAAAAGCTAGGCCTCTGCAATTCCATTGGCATCAGCATTCTCTTTACTGCACAGGTAATCCTTGACAATTGTGATCACAATTGACCCCAAAATTTCCATTGCAAAACAAGACAGTTGTTACTGGTACTTTCCTGAAAATAAGACAGGGTCTTATTTTCTTCGGCTTGCTTGTGGTGGGGCAGGAGGTTGCATGGTGCACCAGTGCCACTGTGGCAAGGTAGGGAGGTGGAGCTGCCCCACGCACCCCACACCAGTTTACCTCAGGGCCCTCACAGCCAGGCCACCTGCCTCACCTCATGGCTGT
This sequence comes from Naja naja, assembly GCA_009733165.1. NCBI lineage: Eukaryota > Metazoa > Chordata > Lepidosauria > Squamata > Elapidae > Naja > Naja naja. Next base: position 9,408,458 of record CM019160.1, on the reverse strand, counting down.
GGCACTAATATGCCACTTAGCCTCCTGCTCCATTGTGGCCATGAGCAAGCAGAAGAAGGGGGCAACAGTTACGTGGGCTCTTGCTGCATGTGGCGGCTGGTGCTGCTGCCACAAGGCAGGTATCGGGGCATGGAAGGACTGGCTGTGGGGACCCTGAGGTAAGCCAGTGCAGGGCACATGGGGCAGCTCCACCACCACCCCACCTCGCCTTGTGGCCCTGGGATCACGAGCAACCAGATAGAATGGGCGGGCAGCCAGCTGCGCAGGCTCTTAAGTATGGCTTATTTTGGGGATAGGGTGTCAGGATTCCAGCAGTTACCCCCATCTAAATCATGAGTCTCGAGCCAAACTTCCAAAACTTCAAAAGGATTTATTGGGAGTTAACATGTCTGGCACTGCCTGGGTGTAGCCGACTCTGAGGCACATAATTCATTGTCACCCTTGACCCTGGTTTTCCCCCACCCCCTGGGTGTATCATAATTCATATTCTCCAATGGGATGCATCCATAGCCAAGAGTAATCGATCATACTCTCCAGTTGGAATTTTGCGCGGCAGAAACTTCAATCATCTAGTTACTATCTTTGAAAAGTATGGAATGCACTTTTGATTTCCAAGGTGCTACACTGCTCTCTCAAGCCCCTTTCCCCTCTCCCTTTCTGTTGGCAACTCCAAAAAGACCATAGAAATATTTTATGAATTTACATAGGGCTTATATTAGGCACACATGTAAAAACATGCTAGGTCTTATTTTCGGGATAGGTCTTATTTTGGGGGGGAACGGGAGGGGAATAAGTGAGCTTTGCCCCATTTTACAACCTTTCTTACCACAGTTAAGCAAATCAGTGCAGTTAGTAGCCCTGTGGTTGAGTGAATCTGGCTTCCCTGTCAACTTTGCTTGTCAGAAGGTCACCAATTTACGTTTCTGGGACACAACGTCCATCGTAAATACATGCTAGCTGATGAGCATCTGGATTGTGAAAAATGGCTCTAAGTCACTTTTTTCCGCTGCCGTTGTAACTTTCAATGAACGTTAAATGAATGGTTATAAGTTGAAAGCTCTCTGTAATCATCCAAGACTCAGTGCCAGATAATTCCCAATTCACTCAGCCATGTTTACTTACCGCATCATTCCAAAGTAAGTAAAGCAACACATGTTGACATCTAAAGCAGAGGTCTCCAAACTTGGCAACTTTAAGACTTGTGGACTTCAACTCCCAGAATTCTGGAAGTTTGGGGCCCCTGATCTAAAGTCTGCTTCTTAACAGCTCATTCAATCCAACATCAAAAGTTACTTCGCTGCACTGCTCCAATCATGAAACACTGGAGCGTGAGCATTTACCACAGGGGAGAGAGAAATGGTGTGTTTATTTACCTTGCTGTTCTGTAAATGCTGCTTTCGCTGTGGTACGAGGCCTCAAGGCAATTTAGAGTAAAAAAAAGGAAGAAGAATTTGTGAAGGATTACATAGGATTTGCAAAATATAACTGGAAATGGATCCCACTCCCAATGCTGCTAGGAATCTGAGTGCAGTGGTGTCTACTGAGTTATACATGTGGTGAAACAATCATGCCGTCTTCTGCAAGATGCTGGCACTATAAATATAGCCTTTGTACTCCATGCTGCTAATTAAAGGCAGACGTATGGCAAGCCAATAAGCAGAGGAAAATAAAAAACATTTGTACTGTTTCTGTTTAATCTATATTTTTGCCTTCCACAAGCAAGATGAATAAATGCTGGGCTCTAACTGTGATCGTTCATAAAATAAAAATGAAATAAAGTCAAATGAATTAAAATAAAATAAAATTCACATCTTGAATTCTGTTTCCATTGCTCGTGAAGCAATAAACATCTTTGTTTTGAATATAATTGTATTAATGGAAGGAAGGGGAAAGAAGATGGAAAATGCTGGACGAATGCGAAACTGGAAGACATTTGTTAAATATTAAGGTCAATGATCCTTGTTCGTTTTAAAGGTTACTTTAAAGGATCCTTTGAATGAGTAGCACTGAATAGCATTGCAAATATTATACGAACCTTTGCAGAAACTATTTCTAGAATCTCGTTTTGCTTTATGGGTCCTTCATGTTCCATATGAGCCATGAATATTTAAAAAAATTGGGGCCTTCTTAGGTCACTGAATGGGTAGGTTTAAGTTTTTCATTCTACTGTTCAGTTTCCTTCCAGCTCAGGTCAGTCACAATATCAACTATTGAGACAGGAGACCACTACAAATGGGGCTGTACAGATAGTCCTTGACTTACAACCATTCATATAGTGACTGTTTGAAGTTACAATGACATTGAAAAAAGTGACTTATGACCAGTTTCCACACTTACGACTGTGGCACCACTCCCATGGCGATGTGATCAAAATTCGGACAATTGGCAACTGGCATATTGCCTAGTATGTCTTGGGTTGACCTTTTTTGATCTTTTGACAAGCTATGGGGAAGCCAGATTCACTTAACAACTGTGTTACTAGCTTAAACACTGCAGTGATTCACTTTCAACAATGGCAAGAAAGGTCATAAAATGGGGCTAAATAAATTTAACTGTGTTGCTTAGCAACATAAATTTTGAGCTCAATTGTGGCCATACATTTTGGACTACCTGTAGAAGTAACAACAACAACAACAACAACAAAAATCCAGAAGGCCAAACCAAAGAATCCCACACTGATGTGTTCAGATTGTCACCAGGAAGCAACCTTGCCTCACAGAAACCTTTTTATTCTCTCTCTCTCTCTCTCTCTTGGGAGAGAGAGAGGGGGGGGCTAAACCTTTTCTCCTTGCTGGGGTGACTGAGAACTCTGCTGTTGCTCTTCCTTCCTGCTTTGGTGAAAGGACTTGGTGCCACAATTGACTTCGTGTTGCTGCTGGACTTGATTTGGGGAGACGGCAGGACTTGGAGGCTCACTGCATTCTTCCTTTCATTCTTGCCATGTTTCTCTCCTATTGCAATTTGTTTATTTATATCCTGCCTTTTTTAAAATAAATAACTCAAAGTGGTGAACATACCTCCTTCCTCCTCCTGTTTCCCCATGACATGAGAGAGAGTGATTGGCCCAAAGTCGCTCAGCTGGCTTTTGTGCCTAAGGCAGGACTAGAACTCACAGTCTCCTGGTTGCTGGCCTGGTGCCTTAACCACTAGACCATCCTGTCTCCTCCTGCTTCCACCACGGCACCAGTTCCCTCCAGAATCCATCCAGTGAGCCTCCTAAATGGAGTAAAAGCTCTCTTCCAACCGGAGCCTGTTTCCTATGATATGGCCCCTAGTCCCAGCTGAGGAGAAAAGAAATCCATGAGGAAGAGGCCACACGGACGATGCTATGATAGGATATGCAGTCAACCTTCTAATCATCTCATGTCTGGTAACCCATGAAGAATAAATACACTGTGGCCCCCAAATACACAGTGACCCCACTCCCCCCAAAGCAGTAGTAGTGTTACTACTGAATCCTCCTTCCTTGTAATGTGGGAGGACTTCAGGAAATTTCAAATGCCCAGTGGCGAGTTGTCATATGAACTGTGTGGAATCCATTGAGAATTAAATTAATCATATGTATTTTGTGTCCTGGCCCTGGTCACTTTGGGGAGAGTGCATCCCTGCTGCTTCAAGAGCCACAGGCAGCTTTCTAGCCTCAAAGTGTGTGGGTGTGTATGTGTGGGTGGGTGTGAGAGAGAGAGGGAGGGAGGGAGGAGAGAGAGAGAGAGAGAGAGAGATCCCTTGTTTTTATGTCAGATAAAAGAAAGGTGTTGGGTCCTTGGTGTTCTCTTAGCTTGGTGGTTTTCTTGCAGATGTTTCATTAGTTTGGCTTGGTGATGTTACTTAGTTTGGGTAACGAAACATCTGCAAGAAAACAACCAAGCTGAGTGCACACCAAGGGCCACTCATGTCAACCCTGAGCTACAAATATTCTCCTTTAAAGAAAGACGTTTCGGCAATCCAGATGTCAGGGCTCCCTCACCTTCAAAAAAAATGTTGGTGACAACCGAACACCTGGATATCTGCCTTGCTAGTTTGAGCAGCACATCCACCCTTTTGTGGATGGTAGTGAAGAGAGGCCATCTGGAAAGAAACTGACAAAAATAGATTCTGATCCCAGCAGCTGCTCACCAGCTCCTGAAGGATGTTCTGGGAAGCTGGCCTTCTCCCACCCTGACCAAATTCCAACCTCAATCATTTTCAAACGCATTGGCTTGGAACCTAATAATTGCTTGTTGATTCTAGCTGGAAACTCCTTCTAAGTCATCCAGGCTACCAGACCACCCTATGCGTCCAAAACCACCGCCATGGACAGAAAAGGTACCTAAATCTGCCCAGTTCCTGTGATCACTCAATGTTCCTCACAGACCTAGCCAATTTCCTTGCCTCAGTGGGAACACTTCTCTGCCCCCGTCCCACCGCCTGCCCCCCGTCTTGATACATCTTGCAAACAACTGGAGTTCTATGCTGCCAAAAGAGGAGAGAAAGGGAGTTCTTTTAACAGCCTTGTTGCCCTAATTGAAATGCTAAGGTTAGGCCCCTGGGGAATCCAGAAGCAAGCACTGAAGGAAAGCAACAGGCCCACCAGAACGTTCTCACAAGCACAGATTCAGTCTGCTTCCAGGACAACCATTTCAGCAAGGAAAGAGTTGACATTGCCTGAATTTGTTCCTTGAGTTGGTTTGCCCCCCATTTCCTCCCTGCCCCCAACCATCTCATTATGTGCCACACACCAAAAGAAAACACACACATGATAGTTCTTCATTTTGGAGCCAGGAACTGCAAAATAGCACACATGTTGGTGCCAATGTCACTGTGAAAGTGTGTGAGGACTATTCTGTTACATTAACATAGACTGGACTCATAAAATCTGGGTTGCGGAGACCCCTGAAGACCACCAACCTTGCATGGTGTCCACAAAGAATGTGAAGGACTTCCAGATCTTAATCTCGATCCAGAACTTGCTACTGTTCTTAGTACCTATCCAAAACAGAGGTGGTGTTCTGAGAACTGACTGGACATTAGAAAGGATTATTTACACCATAAATGTACATATGCATCAGCCTGTGCCTTCTCTCCCAATAGGGAAATAACACTGCCTTTTTAGCATTCTAATTTGTGGGATCAACATACACCTCCTTATTCTCCCTTTCTATGGATTATATATGTTCAAATTGGATCCAGTTGTGGCATCCCTTCATACAGGAGCCTGACCACAGAGAATTAGTCAGACTATCTTTGAGAAATAGATGTTCTCTAAAAGTGTGTGTGTGTGTGACAGGTTAACTTGGTGTCTAAGGAGATCCAGGTCATGGTTGTCTCAAAGGTGCTGTTCAAAAGGCAATTGGACTTTCTTGGTTTATTTCCTTAAAAATGTTTCGCTTCTCATCTAAGAAACTTCTTCATTTCTCAGTTCAGAACTGAGAACTGGTCAACTTGGGTACTCAGAGCCTCAGTAAGGTCGAGCAGATGACTGCACATGAATGGCCTTAAAGTGTTCAAGAATAGCCTGACTCTCTTTGGGTGAAAGGGCAAAGACATTATCAATCTGATTAAATAGACAGCAGTGGATGAATTAATCAATTCAGCTATTAAATGATTAAACAAAAGGAAAAGCAATTATCCTAAGCAGAAAATCGTAACGTTTTTAGCTGATATCTCCATGTTTGCAGCCATCTCTGTTTTACAAGAGGCATTCTTCCTTCACCTGCATGCCAAAAGAAAATGCCTATTTCTAGTATTTCTTGCATTATCAGTTCTGTTCTTGGTGGTAAGAATTTATAATGCAAGGAAGATGGTCTTATCTGTTCTTCATCTTAAACAATGGCAATGGAGAAACACGAGAAACAAGGTGGTGTGGGGGCTGCCAGAGGGTGTGGAAAGGTGTCATGATGGGATGGATCTGTGGAGAAACTGGGGATGGTGCCCAACTCTCTGCTCTTGATGCACAGAGATAGCCTGACGGAACAAGCAAGCAAGGAGGGAAATAATGGAAAATAGAAGAAGTTGCAAAGGAAGATAAGAAACAAGATTCCTTCTGCATCTCTCCAGCTCCCCAAGAATCTGGACCAGTTTCTCAAGATGTTTGCTGTGTTTTGCTGCTTTCTGAACCTTCTCAGAAGAAAGGCAAACAGCTCATTGGCACAGGAGCAGGGGTATGATCAGGGTGGGATTCTACCAGTTCTTATCTGGCGGATAAGATTACGCGTCATTCGGGACGGTTGTCCTCTAATTTGCAGTGGTCGGGGAGGAAGCGTGGGGTAGTCTGGCCACCGTTATCTGGGATGAGTTTGATCTTGTCTCCGAGGATGAAGTGGACAGGATTAGGCGGGCGGATGAGTTCCACCACATGTTTGTTGGACCCGTGTCCCTCCTGGCTGACTTACGCAGCCAGGGAGGCCACCTGCGGCTGGCTCGGGCAGTTGTCAACGCTTCATTAAGGGAGGGTGTCTTTCCCTCTGCCTTGAAGGAGGCGGTGGTGAGACCCCTCCTGAAGAAGCCTGCCTGGACCCGACCGTGTTAGACAACTTTGTCCTGTCTCCAACCTGTCTTCGCTTTTTGGCGAAGGTTGTTGGAGTGTGGTGGCTCAGAAGTTCCGCTTTTCCTGGATGGAAGGCGGACTACCTGGATCCGTACCAATCGGGCTTCGACCGGTTACAGCACGGGCGACGGCATTGGTCGCACTGATGGATGATCTCTGGAGGGCCCGGGACAGGGTTTTTCCTCTGTCCTGGTCTATGGACCTCTCAGCGGTTTGATACCATGACCATGGTATCCTTTGCGTCGCCTCCGGGGGTGGGGAGGGGGGGCACTGTTCTTCAGTGGTTCTCCTCCTACCTCTCGGGGCATGGTCGCAACGGTGTTAGGGGAGGGGGTCGGTCGACCCAGAGGGCTCTCTCTTATGGAGTCACGCAGGGGTCGGTCCTTTCCCCTCTCTTATTTAATATCTACATGAAACCGCTGGGTGAGATCATCCGTGGTTTTGGGGTGAAATTCCATCAGTACGCTGATGACACTCAGCTGTACCTTTCACCCCTGGCCAGATCAGTCATGCTCCTCTCCTGATGTCCCGGTGTTTGGATGCGGTACGGATCGGGATGAGTAAGGAACATGCTCCGACTCAACCGGCCAAGACTGAGTGGCTTTGCGTGCGGCGTCTCGGCCATCCAGGATTGTTTATCCTTGGCCATAGGGGGAGGGTGTTACCCCTGTGATAGGGCGCGGAAGTCGGGTCCTCCTGGATGTACGGCTCGTTGGAGGAGCAGGTGGGGGCCGTCGCCAAGGGGCCTTTGCCCAGCTCCGTCTTGTTCGGACAGCTTAGCCCTTTTCTGGATCGGGACTCCTTGCGCACGGTCACTCACGCCCTTGTCACCTCGAGACTAGACTACTGCAACGCTCTCTATCTGGACTGCCCTTGCATACCATCCGGAGATTGCAGTTGGTGAAGAATGCGGCCCGCGATGGACGGTGATAGAGTTACCCGGTCTCTCATGTTACCCACTCTGCGTGGCCGCATTGGTTGCCGGATATGCGCTCGGGTGAGATTCAAGGTTTGAAGTTTTGACATTCAAAGTCTACACGGACATGGGTCCCCAATATCTGAGGGAGGCGTCTTCTTCCAATATCTAGTGCCGGCCGCCTGTCGGGGGCTCTATAGCACAGAGACTCCGGGTCCCATCGCCAGTCAATGCGGTTGGTATTTCCCGACGACGAGCCTTTTCTGTGCGGCCCCGACCTCTGGAATCAACTGCCTCTGGAGGGCTCCGTCTGGCCCTGATCTCCGCACCTTCCGCCGCGAATTAAAAACTTGGTTGTTCGACCACCCGGGCTGTGACCCTTCCTTGGGGAGGGATGTTTTTAACCTATTTATTGTTGTGTTTCATATTGGGCTTGTTGGTTTAATGTTTTTTAAATATTTATTGTTCTATGTTTTTAGCTGTGAGCCGCCCCGAGTCTTCGGAGATGGGGCGGCATACAAGTTCAAATATAAATAAATAAATAAATAAGTTCACACCTATTCGCTAGAACCGCTTGTTAACACTCTAAGCAGTTCGGAGAAGTGGTTGTTAGAAGAAATTACTGGCCTAATCCTGTAAGGAAGGCAGGAAGGAAACATTCTGGTGTTGATTATAGAAACTGCCTCTCCGTTAACCCTGATTACATTCTTGGCAGGACTAGACTTCCTGTCTCAGGAACATCTCTGGAGTTTTTTTTCCCTTCTTTGCTGGTACTTTGCTTGTGTGGAGTGATCATTCAAAGTTACAATAGCACTGAAAAAAGTGACTTATGATCATTTTTCACACTTACGACTGTTGCAGCATCCCCACAGTCATGAGAGGCCAGGCGAGGAGATACGTGCCTCATTGTCAGGGATATTGAGTTGGCCACACCCGGCCAATAACATGACCACCAAGCCATATCCACCCAGTCACATGACCATCAAGCCACGCCTACCATCTAAGCCACACCCACAGAACCAGTTGTTAAAAATTTTGAATCCCACCCCTGGGTAGGATTCTACCTGTTCAGGTGAACCCCTTGCGCTGAAGATCAGCTGGCAGAGAACCGGTT
>CM019160.1:9388446-9398902 GCA_009733165.1 Naja naja | reverse complement strand
GGTAACTGCACCCCATGACATCATGCTGGCCACTTGACCATGGAAATGTCTTTGGACAGGGCTGGCTCAATGGCCTTGAAACGGAAATGAGCACCACTTCCTATAGTCAGCAACAAGTAGCGGAGTAAAATCCATAGGGACTCCTTTACCTTTTTTGGTCTCCAATAGACACAAACTATTTTTTTAAAACCTAAAATCTCCCTTGAACTAATACAGGTAGTTTTCAACTTCTGACAAATTGCTTAGTGACCGTTCAAAGTTCCGATGGACTTAAGAACCCCTGGGGATATTTATGACTCAGTTCCGAAGTTCTGATGGCTTTCTCCTCCTCCTCTGGCATTTACAGCCATTTGTAGTGTACCACAGTCACATGACTATGTTTTACAATGGTTTCACCCAAAAACAGCCTTTACTTTTAGTTCTGGGGAAAACTATTTGCAATTGTGGCGAAGATATGTATCTCAGGTGTAGGATGAGAGTGACCCATCACAAGATCTTCACTAGACACACTCACACCTGACCCATCACAAGACTTACTGACCATTCCTGAAGCCCTTATAAACAGAAGGACGCTGACATCCCCTAAATTCTAGGCTGAAGATGTTACCTAGCCTAGTAATGAAACGTTCAGAAACCAACTCACAAGCTCGAAGAACAAACCTTCACCTTCAAACTGGTATATAACATACCTTTGTTTAACTTCTATGTTGTTCACTTAACGTCCACAGTGCAGTGGTGGGATTCAAAATTTTTTACTACCGGTTCTGTGGGCATGGCTTGGTGGGCATGGCGTGGCTTGGTAGTGTGGCTTGGTGAGCATGGCAGCAGAAGGATACTGCAAAACTTCCATTCCCTCCCCAACCCATTAACCTGCTTTCTAGCTCCCTTCTCCTGTGCAGGGCAACCAAAGAAGACCCAGCCAATCAGCTGGGACTCGGGAGGCGGAGAATAGAGGGGGGTGGGACCAATCAGAGGTGGGATTTGCCGGTTCTCCAAACTACTCAAAATTTCTGCTACTGGTTCTCCAGAACTGCTCAGAACCTGCTGAAGGCCATCTGTGCCACGGTGGTAACTTAATCTCTGCAAAAAAGGTCATAAAATTGGGTCGGTCACATGAATGACCCTATTTATGACTGTCATGACTTACGATGAATGGCAGGCTCCATTATCACCGTAAGTTGAGACGTATCTGTAAGAAGCAAAGGTTTCCACTCAGCCTCCTTGTTGATGTTATGCTCAGCACAGGTCATTCTCAACTTACGGCCACAATTAAGTCCACAATTTCTGTTGCTAAGCAAGACAGTTGTTAAATGAGTTTTGTCTCATTTTATGACCCTTCTTGCCACATTTGTTAAGTGAATCACTGGAGTTATTAAATTAGTAACACGGTTGTTAAGAACCTGGCTTTGCTTCTCAGGGGATTCCATGATCGCAGGGATCATAAATATGAGCCAGTTCCTCAGCGCCCTGACTTTTGATTACAGTACGACCACAATTGAGCCCAAAATTTATGTTGTTAAGTGAGACATATGTTAGGTGAGCTTTTGCCCCATTTTACGACCTTCCTTGCCACAGTTGTTAAGTGAATCACTGCAGTTGATAAGTTAGTAACCTGGCTGCTAAGTGAATCTGGCTTCCCCATTGACTTTGCTTGTCGGAAGGTCACAAAAGGGCATCCCATGACCTCAGGACCATCATACATATAAACCAGTTGCCAAGCATCTGAACTTTGATCCCATGATCATGGGGATGCTGCAAAGGTCATAACTATGAAAAACAGTCATAAGTCACCTTTTTCAGTTCTGTTGTAACTTTGAACGGTCACCAAATGAACTGTTGTAAGTTGAGGACGACCTGTAGTCCTTGGGAGGCTGAAAGTCCTGCACTAACAACATAAGGGGTGGTGTCCATTTTATAGGCCGAGATATCTCCCTTCCACTTTTAGTAACCTGACTTTCCAACCTTTCCTCTGGGAGCACTTATGAGCCATTCGTGCAGACCGGTAATCTTTTCTTCAGCAAAGTTTCAGAAGCAAATACCATCGAGGTGAACTGAAATTACACTCAGGGAATATTTAGTCATTGGTTTCACACTGACTGTTTTCGAGACACTGCGGTTATTAGTGCGTCTTCTTCCCTCCGCCTTCCCTCCCGCTTTGCTCAGATACATATAGGATTTCCTGGTCCCCTTCACATCCTATATATAAATCTGTAGAGTTGACATTCTAATTGCTTCATTGAACTTCTGGGGTTTTCATGCATCAGAAGTGAATTTTCTCCCTTCTAAACCTCCCAAACCAGATGATTCTACAGCTGTTTTCCCCTCATGGAAAAATGAAGCCAAGAAACCGAGGAAACGGGCAACGTTGACCCTACCCTACAACAAAATGTACCAGTAGATTTTCATCCACTAATAGTAAATTTCAGAGAGATATGTTGGAACCTTTTCAGCAATTTGGGGTTACAATACTTTTCCTGCATGCTGCCTGGGGAGTTCTGGGAGCTGAATTCCACCCATCTTAATATTGCCATATTTGAAAACCAAACACTGCTTTAGAAAATTCCCCTTGATGTGTCTCAGTGTTTGGGTGTTTACCTTAAATCCTATAAACCTGGATATTACCTCCATTATCATCAGAATTCTGCCCAATAATAGGCGCTCTCTAGGTAGTTTACCAAGTTAGTTACAACTTTAAGCCAGCAAAGCAACAAAGAACATTTCAGGTATCACAGGCAGGATCTAAGAACATTCATAAAAAGTTATACGTATTGCAAGCTATTATCCAAAGCCCACGAAGGCAGGACAAGAAGCAACAGATGGAAACTCATCAAGCAGAGACGGTGAGAACAATTAGTGGAACAACTTGCCACCAAAAGATGTGAATGCTCCAACACTGGAGGCTTTTAAGAAGAGATTTGACTTGTCTGAAATGACACAGGGTCTCCTGCTTGAACAGGGGGTTAGACTAGAAGACCTCCAAGGTCCCTTCCAACTCGGTTAAGTTTCTATTTACCTGCAATTTTTATTTTATGGCAACTCAAGAGGACTCACCCATGACCCCTCCTCGTATTTTCCCCTTATGAGGTGGGTTGGGTGACAATATGATTGGCCCAAAGACACCCAGCCAGTTTCTGTCCCTAAAGGTGGACTAGAATTCACAGTCTCCCGGTTTCAAGCAATGCACCTTCCCCAGCACATGGGGTTTGTCCTGGCCTCAGTTTTGGCTGCCTTTCTGATGGTGCTCACTCCCTGCTTTGCCGTTGGGGAAGCAGCACTGTCTTACAATTTGCAAACTTTCTTTTAATTTTCTTAATGCCTTCTTGAAGCCACAAGATTTTTTAAAAATGTCTTTAAAATTTAAAATTATAGAGGAGCCATTCTTTCCAAAAGGCAGGCCTACCCAGCAGGTTTGAGGATATAGTCAAACAAATGTGCAAAGCGTGTCAAAAATGCAGGCCTCCTCCTGAGTTGAGGAAACTGTGAACTTGAAACCGGTGAACACAGTAAACTAGAGAAGAGTGGAGGGCGAGGCTGTATGTCACTTCAGGTAGTCCTTGACTTACAACAGTTCATTTAATGACCATTTGAAGTGCCAACGGTACTGAAAAAAGTGACTTATGACTGTTTTTCACATATATGACTGTTGCAGTGTCCCCATGGTTGCGTGATTGAAATACAGATCCTTGGCAACTAGTTCATAGTTACGACAGTTGCCGTGTCTCAGGGATCATGTGATCCCCTTTTGCGACCTTCTGACAACCAAAGGCAATGGGGAAGCCATTCACTTAACAACCGTGTCACTAATTTAACAAGTGCAGTGATTCAATTCAATTCAATTCATTTGTGACAAGAAAAAGTTGTAGAATGGGGGAAAAAACCTATTTAAGAAATTTCTCACTTAGCAACATCAATTCTGAGCTCAATTGGGGTCGTAAGTCAAGCACTATAATTTCCCATCCTCTGCAGAGCTGTTCTTTTTCAGTCATGATTTATTTTGAATTAAACTTTCATCTCCTCTTTTCCTTCACCAGCATAGAAGAAAGAATTTCAGCAACTGTAGCATGTCCAATAGGGCCACCAGAGGCTGGTCAAATATGAATCCCAAAGTTGGGAGTGAAATTGCCTTTTGCAAAGGGACATCACATGTAATCTATTTTAAATGCAGGATCTGAGGGCAGAATTTTGTGGTTTAGTCCGCCAGCATAACAATCTATTAGCCTGCTACACCTCTAATTTTAACACCACCACCACCACATTTCTCCAACTGTTTGTTTGTAGCCCCGAAGATTCACTGAGCAAGTTTTGAAGTCTCTTCTAATCTGTCTAAAGTAAATGTGTCAAACCTTGGCTATCTTAAGAGTCATGGACTTCAACTCCCAGAATTCCCCAGCCAGCATGGCTGGTTGGGGAATTCTGGGAGTTGAAGCCCACAACTCTTAAAGTGGCCAAGATTAGACACCCCCGATCTAAAAGGTTTATTTCTCTGTTTCCTCTGAAACTTCTCCTGTGCTCACCAATCCATGTGTGTGTGTGTGTTTGTGTGTGTTTGTGTGTGTGTGTTGCCCTCTGGGTTTCATAAGCAATGAGTCTCGCACATCTAAACATCAAAAATAGAAACAACAATTATAAATAGTGCACAACCTGGCAATGCTTCATTGGTAGAAACTTCTGAAAATAGCTTCATAAAGAACAGATAGTCTTCACGTCAGAGATGTGTAGACTTTGTCCATCACTATAGCAAAGGCTAGAAGATAGGGATGATGGAATACAGAGGTGACAGAAAGGAATGTACTATAGGTAATTCTTGACTTACAACCATTTGCTTAGTGACTGATTGAAGTTACTGCAACACTGAAAAAGGTGACTTATGACTGTTTTCCATACATACCACCATTGCAACATTCACATGGTCATATTAACAAAATTTGGATGCCTGGCAACCGGCATGTATTTATGACAGTGGCAGGATCCTGGGGTCATGTGATCACTTTTTGCGACCTTCAGACAAGCGGTCAATGGGGAAGCCAGATTCACAACCATGGCAAGAAAAGTTGCAAAATGGGGCAAAAGCTCACGTAACAACTACCTTGCTTAGCAACTAAAATTGTGGGCTCAGTTGTGGTCTTAAGTTGAGGACTCCCTCAATACAACTTCAGAATTCCAACATTGTAAAAAATACACACAGACCCAGCCATTCTGTTCCAGCCTGCTCATGTCCCGTTGGCTAGCTGGGTGCCTCTGTTCTTAAGTGTGCCCTGCAGCTTGACCAAAGGCTGATGCGTGTGCAAAACTTGGATGCAAGTTGACCAGCCTCTCATCACCTCATTGCAATTGGGAAGGGATGATAGAGGGAACAATTGTACCCTCTGTTAATTCCTGACAATTTCTGGCCTAGATCCCCCAGCATTCACCGATTACATTGTCAAAGTTTGTGGTGTAACTGCTTTGGCCAAGTAGGCCTTGGAGAAAAGGACGGAAATGAGCTTTATGTTGTGTGCAGGCATGCAAGCACACAGACACAGACACAGACACAGAGAGAGAGAGAGAGAGAGACATGTAAGAACTCAGAACATCTCACAAAGTCGTTATGCCACAGCCTCTCTTCCTTCCCCTTCTCCCTCCTTGCCAAAATAAGAATGTCACAACAAAACATCTTCCAGTGGAGCTGTAAGCAATTGCTTGGATGGCATGACTCTGCGGAGGGAAAGGAAGAAGATTTAAGGCCTGTCTAGAAGCCATTCAGAAACAGATGACAAGCAACGCCTCTGTGGCCTCCACCGTGGTGGTTCAGCACACATTTAGGGAGGTGCGGGAAGGGGAGGGACACAATTTGAAACAGATAAAGCAGATGGTCCTGATTTGGCCTGCAATGATTTCAGCAAACATGGCTTCCCATCATGCATGCAACAAGGCTTCACAAGCAGCAGTTGGGATGCTTTAAATCAGGGGTGTCAAACTCGATTTCACTGAGGGCCACATCAGGGTTGTGTTTGACCTTGAGGGGCTGGGGTGGGCGTGGCCAGCATGACGTCACTCGAGTTGAGGGGCGCCTGTGGTGACCCGCGGTGCCTCTGCTAGCAAAACAGGCTCCCAAGCTCCGTTTTCGGCTGGGATGGCCTTCTGCAACCCTCTGCCAGTGAAAACGGAGCTCCCAAAGAAGGATGAGTGGTGACATGATAGCAGTCTTCCAATATTTGTTATTCCATTCTGTTGTTGTGTTAAGTGACTTAAAGCCTTTTTTCACACTTACAACTACTGCAGCATCCCCATGATCATGTGATCAACATTTGGATGCTTGGCAACCGGTTCATATGTATGATGATTACAGTATCCCAGGGTCACATGATCCCCTTTTGTGACCTTCTGAAAAACAAGGTCAATGTTGGAAGTCAGATTCACTTAACTGTGGGACTCATCTCCGGGGGTGGGTGGGATCAGTCTGCCTACCGAGATGAAGTGGATCAGTTGCTTTCGTGGTGTGGAGACAGTAACTTGGTCCTCAACACCAATAAGACCAAGGAGCTGATAGCGGACTATAGAAGGAACAGATCAGACATCCAGCCCTTGCTTATCAATGGAGACCGAGGGGAGCAAGTGGCCAGTTTTAAGTTTCTGGGTGTTACCCTAAAAGAGGACCTGACCTGGGGTGCCCACATAGCAGCCCTGGTCAAAAGGGCCCAGCAGAGATTATACTACCTGAGGCTTCTCAGGAAACAACAACTGAATGGAAAACTGTTGGTGACCTTCTGCACCATAGAGTATCTCAACTTACTGCACCTCTGCATGGCACAGTGGCAGATAGGAAAGCACTCCAGAGGGTTAATGTCATTGCCCAGAAGATAATTGGTTGCCCTCTCCCCTCTTTGGAAGAGCTTTATAGCTCCCGCTGCCTTAAGAAAGTTCAAAATATTCTCAAAGATCCATCTCATCCTGGGAACCCTTTTCTTGAACTATTACCATCTGGCAGACAGTACAGGATAATAAAAACAAGGATAAATAGGCTGAAAAACAGCTTCTATCCCAGGGCAGTAGCTCTTTTGAATTCTGCTGTACAGTGCGGTGTTGGTGTGATGTCGGGGGTTTTCAGTTCAATGTGTGGAGAGTGAAGGAGGTGTGTTTGTGTTTATTTTCATGGTCATGATGTGCACTGAAGATAGTGTTTGATTTCTTTGTACGAGGTGCAATGACAATAAAGTAAACTAAACTAAACCTAACTTAACAACTGATGTGATTCACTTAACAACTGTGGCAAGAAAGGTCATAAAATGGGGCAAAACTCACAAAACCTGTCTTGCTTAGCAAGAGAAATGTTGGGCCCAATTGTGGCCATAAGTCAAGGACTATTGATATTTTAACAGCAAATTCAAACACTTTAATCCCAGCATAATTCTGTATGGTGGAATAATTTCACTCTCCAGGTGTAGGTGTAAATTTGGGCCTCTATGGCCAAAGGTAAGATGGTGACATGACAAAACTTTGGGAGTGTCTGAATATTTCTGGACATTTTCTTCATTTGTTTTCTCCCTCTACAGTTTGGCTTTGTGATTTTAGGATTTGCTTTGCGTAAAACACTGAACGTGAGCTTCTTCAGAGGATGCTGAACAATAACACAGAAGCAAGTTTTTTATAGGCTACATTTGATGACTTTGTGGTCTTCTTTAGAAATGATTGGTTTTTTGATGATTTCAGAAGCATCTTCAGAAGGTTAAGAAGGGAGTTTTAATATGACTTTACAATATCAAATTCACACCTTGTTGGGTCAGAGACAGATGGGAAGATAGGACAACACTGTGTGAAGAGATTGATGCTTATCAGAAACCAAAACTGAGGACATATATGAGTTTATCCCAGTCCTTCTTGCAAGCAACTTCTTGTCCTCAGACTGCAGGAGGTTCACATACTATCTCTAGTTTGCCAATTGAAAAGGTTTTCCTCAAGTCAAGCCTTGGTGATTTTGTGATGCTAATGATGCTGTTTTCCGGGCAGTGTTTCAACACTGGGATGCCTGTCTCTTGTGTTGAGGTGCTTTTTGACTTCTCAGAGGCAAATGAATTTGTTCTCCATTGAGAACTTCATGAGAAGGTTTTCTCTCCGACAAGGTTGCATATAGAGAGGACAATTGGAAACAGCTCCAGTTGCCAAATTAGCTTGTAAAACCAATTCCAAGTTCCGTCAAAATGATGGTTTTTGGGTGCCAGGCTTAGTCCGAGCATTTTTGTGTGTGTTTCCAACAACAATGAATATAGATTGGTGTGGGGGATGGTTCTGGTTTTTTTTCTTCTTCTCATCTAGGTTATTTTAAATGGTTTCAGGCTGTTCTAATGCTTTACTATTGATTTTGTTCTAAACACTTTGAAAGTCACATGGTCAACTATTGTGGGAAAACAAGAAGATAAAAATAAATTTTCTTTGTTCTAAATATACCACTAAGACGAAAGATGAACCGGTAGAATCACTTGGCCAGTAAAGGGAGTTTCAGTCTTCCCCAGCTTTGTACCGGTTATCATCATCCTAAAATGGCTGAGGATAATGGGAGTTATAGTCCCAACATGTCTGAGGATTTTGTTGTATAGAAATGGCTTGAACTATTCAAAAATGTAAAGCAAATGGTTGAGGTTACCATTCTTTCTTTGCATTCTACTGCACTGAAAAAAAAATCAGAAATCAGCTTTCTTTCTTTCTTTCTTTCTTTCTTTCTTATTTATTTATTTATCATTTCTCCCCTTTTCTTTGCACTCTTCTTCTTCTTTCCCTTTGCTAACTTTTGCTTCGTTTTGTATTCTTATCTCATATTAAATTTTAATGAAATTCAGAAACAAAACAAAACAAAAAAGGAAGCCATGTCAAAAGATTTTATTACATGGTAGTGATATTCTTTTGTTGGAATCAATACTTCCTTATCCATTGATCCTTTTTTCTGGCCTCATTTAATCTGATTAAAAACCTAATCCAAATCTTATAAAAGATAAAGTGGTGACCTATTATTCTAAGAGTGCTTTGACTGTCTGAAGTTTATAGATTAAATCACATTTGGTTTACTTATTTATTATTGTTTATTAAATAAATTTATACAGCTGCCCAACTCACACATAAATTATTCTGGGTGCCTTGCAACATTTAAAAATGTAAAAAAAAATCAATTTTACAATAAAATCATTAAATAAAAACCTACTCTACCTCCATGGCAACAACAACACAATTAGATTAGCCATTTAATTGGCTCCATTTCCATTTGTGGTCCCCAAGTCCACTGACAAAGCCACATTTCTAGGGTCTTTCAGAAAGGAGCAGTAGTCCAGGGGAGAATGATGTTCCATAATGAAGGGGCCACCACTGAAGAGGTCCTTTTTCATGATCCCACCAGATGTCAATCCCTAATCGATAGAACCCATAGTATGCTCTGTCTTCCTGTCCTAATAGGCCTGGTAAGATGTAATGAGGAAGAAGTGGTTGCTTTCATAGGATACGATAAGTTGTCACCCATGGTTCATAAGCAATAGTGGCTGATCTTGAAGAAGACACAGAATCAAAGCCTAACAATTACGTTGTTTATGGCGAGACGCTACACTGAAGCAGTTCAGTTACAAACCTAGCAATCACTGGTATTCATAAGATGTGTTCAAAAATGTTAAGGTGATGGCCATGATATTCAATTGAACATCAATAAATAGCTGCCATATCAACTTTTTTGACCACATCCTGTGGACATCTGAGCCAGCCACTGCAGTCATCATTCCGTTCATTTGGTGAGTTTTAACCTCGGTAGCATCTTTGCAGTCTTAGCTCAGTGATGGCAAACCTATGAACATCATGTTTTGGGTGACATGCCAGCATATACTAACACTTGACAAGAAGTATTCTTGAAAGCACGTATTTTGCAGATTTTTGGAGGCTGTGGAAGGTACTCAAGAATGAGGTGTGCTCTCAAGCAGCCTCCAGAACCTCTGAACCAGAGGTTAGGGTTAGGGTTCTGACCAGTTAGGGTTCAGCAGGTTCTGACCAGTTCTGGAGAACCGGTAGCGGAAATTTTGAGTAGTTCAGAGAACCGGCAAATCCCACCTCTGACTGGAGATTTTACAGTATCCTTCCCCTGCCACGCCCACCAAGCCACACCCACAGAACCGGTAGGTTAAAAAAAATTGAATCCCACCACTGCTCTGAACATCACACGAGAATGTGGCATGCTTTCATGGGGGTTTTGGCACCTGTAAAGGTCATAGAACAGCATTCTCTGAAGCTACTTTGACCACAAAGTCCTTGTAAAACCTGGAGCAGCTTCAGTTAGGCTGCAGGGGCCTGTCAACAGAAAGAGGACACCCCCTGCATCACACAGTGAAGGGCAGATCCTGGAGAATCACACCCATGATTGGATGGCATTTCTTTAAAAAGCAAATAAATAGGTACAGAACTGTTGTCTTTTCTTCACAGAGGAGGTGTAGAATGCCGGCTGAATCAG
>CM019160.1:9249883-9387446 GCA_009733165.1 Naja naja | reverse complement strand
TTTACTACTTTGAAAGTGACACCTCAGTGGTTAATATAGTAGCATAATCATAATCATTCCCTTTAAAACGAAGATAGAAAAAGAAAAAGAAAAGAGAAAAAGAAAAGCTCCCTTACAATATATCTCTAATCGATCGGGTTCTGCAACACATATCCCCTAAGATTTATTTATGGTTCCAAGATAATAATAAAAATAACTAATCTTGGTTATTGACAAATCTCATTTTAGGCATTTTCTAAAATCATTTCAATTAATTCAATTTATCTAATCATCATTTACCTTTCTTTTGTAAATAAAAATAAAAATGTGACCTTTACCAGTAAAATTGTCAGTAACCCCTATTGTTTTACACTTTTATAATTACAATATATTCTTATTACCATTTCTTCATGCAGAACCCCCCTTTTTAATACATTAGCCATTATCTCTATGCAAACAAGTTTCTTTTCTTCATTATGTAATTCCGTGTCTCTCTTTTGTTCTTGTTTCTTGTTCCTTCTCCTCTCTTTTATCCTTTATCCCCCTTCTCTATCCAGTTTGAATCCCTCTCTCTCTTTACCTTTCTGCTCTCTATCCTTCTGGACCTTTCTAACATGCCTAATTTCATAAATGTTCCCCTTTTAATTACCTTCTTAAGTTTCATTTTTTTGACCATCCTCCCTTTCCTTTTATTTGTATTAATCTTTGTGTTAGTTGTCTTCTTAAAATGGCTTTCACTTGTGCTGGCTCCCTTCTCCTCCCTTTATCCTGCTCTCCCCCTTCTCTATCCAGTTTGAATCCCTCTCTCTCTTTACCTTTCTGTTCCTTTCCTTCTGAACCTTTCTAACATGCTTAATTTCATAAATGTTCCCTTTTTAGATACTTTCTTAGGTTCCGTTTTTTTAGCCACCCTTCCTTTCCCTTTTATTTGTATTAATCTTTGTATTAATTGTCTTTTTAAGATGGCTTTCTCTTGTGCTGGCTCCTCCTTTCCAGGCTCCTTCTTCTTCTTTATTCAGCATTTGAATGCCCATGTTTTCTGCAACAAGCCAAGTTAGTTCAGTCACTTCCTGTAGCAGTTCTTTCATACTTTTAAACTCCATTTTTAATTCTTTGGATGGCCACCAGAATTTTTATTTTCCTTATTTCTTCTTCTTTAAATTTTCTATGATCCTAACCCAGGTCCAGAGTCTATATCAATATCACCAATTAGTCCGGTAGTCCGTCTTTGTGTATTCAAGCTTTCACTTTCTATGAGTCTTGCGTCTCTTTAAAATGTAACAACTCCAATCCACAAAGGAACAAGATAGTTTCTTTCTTCTTTAGCTTCCAATTTTTCTCCACAAAGTGGCACTTTCTGCACAGAGTCTTAACCCTTTCCTTTTATTTTGATATTCAAAGTTTTCCGAGCCCCAAACTTAAGTTCTTACGCTGGCTTCTTCCTTTCGGTTCAAGCCCCTTATAGCTGTCAAAAATATTTTACTTATTTTTCCTTCACTTGAGACTCGCCCTTCTGTTTCTTTTTAAAAAACTCATCTTTATCTTAATCCCGGGTGCCTTGATCTTACCATCCGATACTCGGTTCCTCTGCTGTCGACTTCTCTCTTTCCTCCTGCACCAATCTTAATCCCGTTGAGATTCTCTTCGAGGTGGCCATTTTTGACCACCACTTCTTGGCGTCTTGAGGAGGAAAGACCAGACCCAAAGGGGAAGATCGGCTCCCCTCACTCTGGCTGGCAGATTTCCCTTTCTCCGCCCCCCCCTGAGGCAGCTTCAGCCCCGAACCTTGCAGGATCGGGGCTCTCGACTAAGAGCCAGGCTGCGGTCATGGACGATCACAAACCGCCGCCCGTTCTCGAGAAGGCTCAACCCGGAAGCCCCAATTGAGCCTGAAATTTCTGTTGTTTAGTGAGGCAGTTGTTAAATAAGCTTTGCCCCATTTTGGGACCATTCTTGCCCCAGTTATTAAATGAATCACTGCGGTTGTTAATTTAATAACATGGTTGGAAAGTGAATCCATTGACTTTGCTTGTCAGAAGGTCACAAAAGGGTCACATGATCCCAGGACCCTGCAACAAACATCTGGATTTTGATGACATGACCATGGGGAACTGCAATGGTTGTAAGTGTGAAAAACAGCCTTAAGTCACTTTTTTCAGTGCTGTTGTGACTTTGAACAGTCAATAAATGAATGATTGTAAGTTAAGGACTATCTGTAGTGGTATAGCTGAGTGAGGCTGTGGAATTATGTGGCTGCTCCAGTTCTGCATTGTGGCATGCCTTGCTTTGCAAAACAGGTCTTGGTGTTTTATATAACCCTATTAAATAAGATGAAAACATGACCTTTCCAGCGCATCCCAAAAAAAATAAAAATCAGAATCAGTTCGTATAAATCTTCTTCTTAATCACTGGAAGATCATATCGGAGCTGTGGCCAGGGGGGCATTTGCGCAGGTTCACCTTGTGCGCCAGTTGCGCCCCTATCTGGACCGAGATGCCTTGCGTACAGTTACTCATGTGCTTGTTACCTCCCATGTAGACTACTGCAATGCTCTCTACATGGGGCTGCCCTTGAGGACCACAAAATGCAGCCGCGTGGGTTGTGATGGGAGTATCCCGATACTCCCATATTACACCCCTCCTGCGTGACCTGCACTGGTTGCTGGTTGCCCTCCGAGTGAGATTCAAGGTGCTGGTAATCACCTACAAAGCCCTTCATGGCTTAGGTCCAGGGTATTTGCGGGAGCACCTACTGCCAGCAATGGTTTCCCATCACCTTGTGCGCTCCCACAGACAGGGTCTCCTCAGGGTGCTGTCCGCCAGACAATGTTGGCTGGCGACCCCC
Organism: Naja naja; assembly: GCA_009733165.1. NCBI lineage: Eukaryota > Metazoa > Chordata > Lepidosauria > Squamata > Elapidae > Naja > Naja naja. Next base: position 9,384,623 of record CM019160.1, on the reverse strand, counting down.
AGGGGGAGAGCCTTCTCTGTGGGTGCACCCGCCCTTTGGAATCAACTACCCGTGGAGCTTTGGGTGGCTCCTGACCTTCGATCCTTCCGTTGCAACCTGAAGACATGGCTTTTTTGATTGGCCAACCTGGACTGAAGGGGTTTTTTTTAAAATTGTTTTAATGTTTTCAATGTTTGTAATTGGGGTTCTCTTATTTAATAGTTTTTTTAATTTTGTTTTCCTGTTTTTTTATTGTTGTGAGCCGCCCTGAGTCCTTCAGGAGATAGGGCAGCATAGAAATCCCAATATTAAATTAAATTAAATTAAATTATTTAAACCCTCGGCAGTTGTGGTGCTTTTTACATGCATCGACCTTAAACTTTTTCTTCTTAATCTGAGTCAGAAACAAACCTTTGTGTGTTAGCAGAGACTTGCACTGATCAGCTAGATTTCTCCTGCTAGGAAATTTTGAATGAAGATTTATTTGCCTGTGCTGAGTGATTCCTTTGCCCTCTGTGCAGGTTGAATCAAAGTGGCTGATCTTCACATGCAAATTAGGGGGTAGAAGCAGTTGCAATTTTCCCCACCAGAATTGGTGGTTTGGAAAAACCTCGAGTGCCTATTATTTGTGCATCTGAAACGAAAGCTTCTGAAATCAGAATGTCTAATATTGTACATGGCCGAAACTTCTGAAACTTCTACAGTGAGCTGTAGAAGGGTAAAAATAATTTCAAACCTGGGTCAAGAATAAAGTTTTAAAAAAAGGTAACCTGCTAAAGATTCACTCTTGTACCAATAATTGGGGCTGGGATGCGGAGGTTTGTTTTACTGCTATAAAATCCTAGTAAGGTTGGCAGTTTCCTGAAGGATATCAGTACTAGGATTGGAAGGAATTTTTTTAATGGAACTATTGCTAGTTGTGATCTGTAGCAGTTAAAAGGGATGGGGGATTCCTACCGTTCTGAACTAATTGGACTATTTATTGCACATGTGTCTCACACACCAAGTTACAAATCTGCTTTAGGACAAGATGAGGGGGAAGCTGTTTCTTCTCCCTATTCTGCAAAACACTTCAGGGCAGGAGAAGAAATAACGAATGGAAACTTATCAAAGGCAAACCAAGAAGGAGATTGATAATTTCCTTCACTTTCTTAACTGTCCAGTCAATAATTTGGAGTCCTTTCATGTGACGTGTTTGGAGATTGGCAGCTCAGATTGACAGGGATCTTCACGCATGAAGATTTCCCGTTTGCTCTTGTATATTTTTTTTATTCTTTATGGTCCCAATAATTCAGGATGAAAAAGAGGGGATCCTGTGAACATGTGGTGTCCATCTGCCTACTTTCACATCTGAACACTTTGTCATGTGGTTACAGGGTAGTTTCCGCACAACTTCCCGTGGAGTATTGGTTGTAAAACCAGTGATAAAATGAATTTACCGTCCAAATTTCTTCTCTGTCAGTTCTGAGGCTTTTCATCCATTCTCAAAAATATATGCATTTGAAAAAAATCTGTATTTGTCAACTTGCTGTTTCATCTCAGTATTTGATATGGGTGTTTTTGACCACTGGAATATTGGATTGTTAATGCCATTTGAATATTGAAGGCTCTTTTTAAGTGTTGAGTACTGCCCAGTGCTAAGCAGTTTGACGTCTATAGGTGCAATCATTTTCATATCTGGCAACTTTTGGAAGCTGATGTGTAACTGTGTGTGTATTTCAAAGTTGACATGCTATGACATTTTTTTCATTAGCACCTGGAAGTCTTTAAAGCAATATTTTAGAGTACTGGAATTAATATACATTGCAGATACTTCTGTACTTCTTCCAAATCCATAGCAGGAGAAGAATACAAGTTAGTCCTTGACTTATAACCATTCCTTTAGCAACTGTTCAAAGTTACATCAGCCCTGAAAAAAATGACTTGCAATTGGTCCTCAGACTTACAATTGTTGCAGGGTCCCTTACGGTCATGTGATCAAAATTCAGGTGCTGGGCACCTGGCATGTATTTACATCTGTTGTGGCATCTCAGGGTCCTGTAATCCTCATTTATGACCTTCCCAGCTGGCTTCCCATAGGCAAAGTCAATGGGGGAAGCCAAGTTCACTTAACAATTGTAATGACTTACTTAACATCCATGGCAAAAAAAAATTGTAAAATCGTGCACAATCAGGGGTGGTATTCTACCGGTTCGGACCGGTTCGGGCGAACCAGATGTTGAGTTTTCATCTGGTTTGCTGAACTGGTATTTCAACCGACCAGCTGGCCCCGCCTATCCCACCCCCTCCGAGTAGTATCCATGCGGCCCATTTTTGCTGCAGGTAAGTGCAGGATCCACACGGAGGCCCTGGGAGGGGGAAAACGGGGCTTTCTGGGGGTCCAGAAACAAGCCTATTTCCAGCTTCCAGTGGGCCTCCAGAGCCCAGAGGAGGCCGTTTTCGCCCTCCTAGAGGACCAGGGGAGGCCTCTGGACCCTTGGGAAGGTAAAAACAGCCCTCTCAGAAATTGCGGTAGGCCACACCCAACATGGCCATGCCCACCCAGCAACTGGACAGTCAACTGGTTGCTGGGATTTTTGAATTCCAACTTGTGCACAACTGACTTAACAACAACCTTGCTTAGCAGTGGAAATTCTGGTCCCCATTTAGGTCGTAAATTGAGGACTACCTGTAGGTTCATTTTTCAGATCTGCTCCCTCACTAAGGATATGGAAGGAATTTTTATGGATTTCTATTGGGCCTTTTTCAGTGAAGTAGATTCTACCATGAGAAGCAGCAATGCTGTTGAGTGAAATCTCTTCATGTCTCTTTTATCTCTGACACAAATTAGCACACCCACACACAACCTCCCATAAACAGAGACCCTGAGGATAAATTACTAAAATTGTTTATATTTGTCTTGATAAAAAAGGGAAGGTCCTTTCTTGGTATCTTTTTTTCTATATATTTTTCCCTTTCCCTCTTTTTTCTCTGATTTTTTTTCTTTTTCATGGTTATCTTAGCTTGTATTAAGTTTTGATCTTTGTATTTTAAAACTTTAATAAAAATTATTATTAAAAAAACATATCAATGCTGCCACATGAACGTCTTACCTCTGGGTGTAAAAACTTTAGATGTGCTTAGATCAGGGGTGTCCGACCTTGGCAATCTTTAAGATTTGGGGACTTCAACTCCCAGAATTTCCCAGCCAGCAATGTTGGCTGGGGAATTCTGGGAGCTGAAGTCCACAAGTCTTAAAGTGACCAAGATTGGACACCCCTGGCTTAGACTACCTCAACAGAGTCCCCATAAAACTGAGAGCTCATCCATATCCCTGAATAACAACAGATACTCAGTATCTGATGGAGGTTATCTCTTCTTGGAGGTCAAGACTATCCAAATTGACAGGGGTCTCTGAAGGCTTTCAGCCTGATGGTGTCTTCTACTTAGTTAGCAACATCCCCTCTTGCTGATCAAAGGTTAATTGAAAGCCAAGACTAACGAGTCAAACCACCAGACTGATACAAAGAGGTCAGCAACCCCTTTAAATGATCTCCTCCCACCATTAAAGATGACTTCATTCTTGGGAGAATTTCCTTCCTCCACCACCTTCCAAATCCAATTCAGCTTCTATTTGAACAGAATTCACCACCATCCAAAGAGATGAAGGTGCAAAATGCATCCTGATGGTTGTTTCTTTGTTGTTCCATATTAAGAAAATAAGAAAATGGAGGGGGGGAGAGAGAGAGATTGACTCATAGAATAAGTCCTTTCTCCTCTCGATGACTGCTCAGTTTTCAGCTTTGTTCATCCTCCCCTGACTGGCACTCTGTTGGATGTATTGCATCATTATTTCCTTGACCACAAGCTATTATGTCCATTGGATTTCCTGTAGTCCATCCAGGATGATTGAGGTAGCTGGATTTGTGTGTGTGTGTGTGTGTGTGTAAGAGAACACTTTTCAGCTCCATAGGACTTGGTCTAGCTCAGTGTTTTTTAAACTTGGCAACTATGAGGTTCCCACAATTCCCCAGCCAGCAGGATAGCTGGTTTAGCTTATGTTTATCAATTAGACAGATAATAGATCTGTTTGTCTGTTTCTCCATCACTTTCTTTCTTGCCCGCCTATCTGTCTGTCTGTCTGTCTGTCTGTCTGTCTGTCTATCTATCTACCTACCTACCTACCTATCTGTAACTACCTACCTACCTACCTACCTTATCTGTATCTGTCTGTCTGTCTGTCTGTCTGTCTATCTGTCTGTCTGTCTGTCTGTCTGTCTATCTATCTATCTATCTATCTATCTATCTATCTATCTATCTATCTATCTATCTACCTATCAATCATCTATTTCTGCCTAAAAGTGACTGCGGACAGTGTACAGCAATCTGATAAAAACTTATTGTTGCAGTGTTCTTGTTAATGTTCTTGTAAGTATCATAACCTAGACATATAAGGGAGGGTTACCGTGGGCAGGGCAAGATTTGCCCCTCCTTGCCTCTCTTCGCTGCAGATGCCCTGTTTCATGATGCATTGCAAAAGAAGGCAAGGTCCTCCCAAAAATCATTCTGCATGTCCCTTCGTGCAGCTCCTGAGAAACTGCCATAATGTATGTCAGCCGGAGCAGTGTAGCTGCTATTGTGTGTCACAAGAGACAAATGTCTATTTGCATGCCTTTCCAGACCCAAGTTTAAACAAAACAGGCTGCTGAGTTCCTGAAATGATTATCAGCAATCAGCACCTGGACAGCAGCCGAGCGACCAGGCGACCGGCATACCTGGCCACAGCCTTCCCCACTAGGGTGAGATGGACAGTATGTCTCCTAAAATCATAGCACAATAGCTACTCCTCAAGGCTAGGTTTATACCTACATATTAGCTTATGGAAATTTAGGAAAAGGAAGGCCCCTTTTAGTCCATCCAAGTTTACACATGGCTTCAACATTTGTGCAATTTGGTCTAGTGGGGAAAGTGCTCACCTAGAAACCAGGATACAGTGAGTTCTAGTCCTACCTTAAGCATGAAAGCTGGGTGGGTGGCTTTGGGCCTATCACCAGGAGACTGTGAGTTCTAGATCCACCTTAGGCATGAAAGGCAACTGGATGACTTTGGGCCAGTCATTCAATTTCAGTCCAATCCAGCTCACAGGGTTGTTGCTGTAGGGAAAATAGGAGGCGGAAGGATATTATGTGTGTTTTCCACCTTGAGTTACTTATAAAGGTGGGACAAAAATTTAATAAAGAATCTCCTTGCAATCTACAGCCCGTCTGTTTTTCTAGAGTCAGGTTTGGTTCGCACAGTGCAAATCAAGCCACTGTTTTGTAACAGGTAGACCTCAGGTGATGTGCATGGTAAGAATTATGAGCACCCAGCAAAGATTGTGGATGTGAGCAAAGGACCTTCCTTGTGTCAGAGGCAGCTGAAAGGCAAGACATGGATGTCAAGGGCATCCCAGGTTATCCTCACATGCACATGGATGCACAGCCATTTGATCAGATGTTATAGCAAAAGTGGTGCATGAATACACATGTGCAGAAATGTTCTGACCCAACTCCCCAAACATGACAAACCCTCTGAAGTTAACTCAAAGATTCCTTTATTAGCAATGCTGGCAGCCCTGGCAAAAGGTTTCTCTCACAGGCTAACAAGTCCAGCCGGCCGGAAGATTAATAGTTGTCTGCCACACCTATTCATCTCCGCACCCTGCCTTTTATCCCCAGAGCTAGGGTGAGGCCTCGCTAGCAGCGGTCGCTCTTCCGTCCCAAGGACCAGCCTGTAGATTTCCACTGCTCTCCTCCCCTCTGCCTTCTGTGCATCCTGCATCAGGCACTGAACCCAGCTGTTCCTCCTCTTCCTCATCATCCACCTCCAGACCTGAGGGCTGTTGACTCTCTATCTGAGGGCTGACTGGCAGCCCAGGCTCCGCTTCTGTCTCTCTCTCTCTGCCAGCTCCATTCCCTCTTCTCCATCGGAGCTCTCAGGTTGCCCTGATGCTGACCCTGATTCCCACACCTCCTCCTCTGATTCGGCTGCTGGAGGGCCCGGTGGCCAACAGGCCACAACAAGAAAACTGTGAAACTCTTCAAAGATAGGCGGGAGTGAGACCCTCCTCTTGAGGTGGGGGCCTAGTGGTCGGGTGGGCTTGCTGCTGGCATACCTTTCCCCCAGCTGTGTGGCAGTGACCCTACCTGGGCTTCTCGATCTCCTCTCCGGGGTGGCGGTGGAGTTCCCTGACCTCATGGTCCTGGGGGACTTCAACTTGCCTTCCCTGGGGGGGGTCGGGTTTGGCCCAGGAATTCATGGCTTCTATGGAGGCCATGGGCCTGACCCAGTTAATACAAGGCCCTACTCATGAGGGGGGAAATACTCTTGACCTAGTTTTTGTCTCTGAACAGTGGCGGAGTGACAGAGGGCAAGTCACATTTACGGTCTTGCCCGTTCCATGGTCTGATCACTATCTCCTACGGCTGGTCTTCCAACAGGCTGTCCCCACTGCTGGGATGAGGAGCCACTTAGATGGTTCTGCCCCAGGCGCCTGATGGACCCGGAGGGTTCCAGGCAGAACTGGGTTTTTCCTACTTCCCTTGCTCACAGCTCTGCCGAGGATCTGGCAATGGCCTGGCAACGGGCTGCATCGGAGGCCCTCGACAGGGTTGTCCCCATCGTCCCCTTACGCCGTGGATCCCGGTTTGCTCCTTGGTATACTGAGGAGCTCCGGGAGATGAAACGCCATCGAAGGGGTTTAGAGAGCAGGTGGAGGTCTACCCGTTCCCAGTCCGACCAGGCCCAGCTAAGAGCCTATATTAGGACTTACCTGGTAGCTATGGGAGAGGCAAGAAGGTCTTATCTCTCCACTCTCATAGCATCCGCAGATAATCGCCCGGCTGCCCTGTTTCGGGTTACCCATTCCCTCCTTCGTTTAGAGGGGGGGCGGACCCATTGAGGGGTAGAGCCGAGGAGTTTGTTCAATATCTGTTGGATAAAATCGCCAGATTCGGGACGGGTTACCCTCTGATTTGCAGTGGTCCGAGGAAAGGGGTCCTGGGAGTCTGGCCATTGTTACCTGGGATGAGTTTGATCCTGTTTCCGAGGATGAAGTGGACAGGATTATGCGGCAAATGAGTTCCACCACATGTTTGTTGGACCCGTGTCCCTCCTGGCTGACATATGCCGCCAGGGAGGCCACTGCGGTTGGCTCCGGGCAGTGGTCAACGCTTCTTTAAGGGAGGGTGTCTTTCCGCCACCTTGAAGGAGGCGGTGGTGAGGCCCCTTCTGAAGAAGCCTGCCCTGGACCCGACCGTGTTAGACAACTTTCGTCCGGTCTCCAACCTTCGCTTTTGGCGAAGGTTGTTGAAGTGTGGTGGCTCAGCAGGTTCTGCTTTTCCTGGATGAAGCGGACTACCTAGATCCGTATCAATCGGGCTTGACCCGGTTACAGCACGGAGATGGCATTGGTCGCTGATGGATGATCTCTGGAGGGCCGGGACAGGGGTTTTCCTCTGTCCTGGTCCTATTAGACCTCTCTTGGCTTTCGATACCATCGACCATGGTATCCTTTTGCATCGCCTGGGGTTGGGAGTGGGAGGCACCGTTCTTGGTGGTTCTCCTCCTACCTCTCGGGCGTCTGGTGTTGGCAGGGGGTTAGGTCATCCCAAGGGTGCTCTCTTGTGGGGTCCCTCAGGGGTCGGTCCTCTCCCCTCTTATTCAACATCTACATGAAGCCGTTGGGTGAGATCATCCGTGGTTTGGGGTGAAGTTCCATCAGTACGCTGATGATACTCAGTTGTACATTTCCACCCCAAACCAGATCAGCGATGCCCTCTCCCTGATGACCCGGTGTTTGGATGCGATGCGGATCTGGATGAGTGGGAACATGCTTGACTCAACCCGGCCAAGACTGAGTGGCTGTGCATACCGGCATCTCGGCCCGGTCAAGATTGTCCATCTTTGGCCATAGGGGAGAGGTGTTGCCCCTGTGGATAGGGCGCGAATCTGGGGTCCTCCTGGATGTACGGCTCCGGTTGGAGGAGCAGGTGGGCTGTCGCCAGGGGGCCTTTGCCCAGCTCCGCCTTGTTCGACAACTTCGCCCTTTTCTGGACCGGGATGCCCTGCGCACAGTCACTCATGCCCTTGTCACTTCTAGACTCGACTACTGCAATGCTCTCTATTTAGGACTCCCCTTGCACACCATCCGGAGATTGCAGCTGGTGCAGAATGCGGTGGCGCGGGTGGTGATGGGAGTTACCCGGTTCTCCCATATTACCCCCCTCCTGCGCGGCTTGCATTGGCTGCCGGTTGCGCTCCGGGTGAGGTTCAAGGTTTTAGTGTTAACATATAAAGTCCTTCATGACATGGGTCCTCAATATTTAAGGGAGTGTCTTCTTCCAATATCGAATGCCGGCCGCCCTGTGCGAGCTCATAGGCAAGGACTCCTCGGGATTCCGTGGCGGGTCAGTGCCGATTGGTAATTCCCCGACGATGAGCCTTTTCTGTTGCGGCCCCTGACCTCTGGAACCAACTGCCTTTGGAGCTCCGCCTGGCCCCTGACCTCCGCACCTTTCGCCGTGAGCTAAAAACTTGGTTGTTTGATCAACCCGGGCTGTGACCCCCCCTGGGTTGGGATAGTTTTAATGGTTTTAGTTTATATTATATTTGGACTTGTAATTTAAATTTAATAGTTTTTTAAGTATTTATTGTTTCATATTTTAACTGTGAGCCGCTCCGAGTCTTCGGAGATGGGGCGGCATACAAGTGCAAATAATAAATAAATAAATAAATAAATAAATAAATAAATAAATAAATAAATAAATCATCCACGGTGAACCTTTCAGAGATCCAACTGCTCATTGTTTTGTATTTTGGGGGACTTCTTTAAACGCTTTGCCAGACCTGGTGGACATGCCAGGAAGATGCCATGTCATTCTACACTTCATGGCAGACATTTTGTTACTGCAAACCATTGACAACTGGTGAGCCCCAATAGATACCAGAAAATGTGTTGTTAAAGAGGGATGTTCATTACATGAGGCATCACTTGATTGCACCCAGTTTTATGACTTTTTCTGCAGTTGTTACTGAGTGAGACATCTCGTGACCATGACTTGCAACTTCTTGCCAGATTCCCCATTGATATTGCCTGTCAGAAGCCGCCCGGGAAGGTTGCGACTGTTTTAAATAACTGTCAGTTGCCAGGTGTCTGAATCACAATCAGGTGACCTCAGGAACACCGCGATGGTCATAAGGGAACAATCATAAGTCACTTTTTTCAGTGCCATCGTAACTTCAAATGGTCACTGAATGAACGGTCGTAAGTTGAGGACTATACGTACACTGCTTCTCTTTGATTGAATTGTTACCATAAACGAGGACCTGACCGGGGATGCTCACATTGCAGCCCTGGTCAAAAGGGCCCAGCAGAGATTATACTACCTGAGGCTTCTCACAAAACAACTGAATGAAAAACTGCTGGTGACCTTCTACCGCTGCACCATAGAGAGCATTTTAACTTGCTGCACCTCTGTATGATTTGCCAATTGCACAGGGGCAGATAGAAAAGCACTCCAGAGGGTGAAGGTCATTGCCCAGAGGATCATGGGTTGCCCTCTCCCCTCTTTGGAACAGCTTTAGAGCTTCTGCTGCCTTAAGAAAGTTCAAAACATTCTCAAAGATCCATCACATCTTGGGAACCCTTTTTTTGAACTATTACCATCTGGCAGACGGTACGGGATAATAAAAACAAGGACAAATAGGCTGAAAAACAGCTTCTATCCCAGGGCAGTAGCTCTTTTGAATTCTGCTGTATAGTGCAGTGTTGGTGTGGTGTTGGGGGTTTCCAGTTCAATGTGTGAAGGGTGAAGGAGGTGTGTTTGTTTTTATTTTCGTGGTCATGATGTGCACTGAAGATAGTGTTTGATTTTGTTGTACAAGGTGCAATGACAATAAACTAAACTAAATTCCTGATTCACACATCATTGGGGCATAAATGTGGAAGCTATCAAACTCTTCAAAGCAGCCTCACTTCCCCCCAGGATTATGTGGCTACAATTGCACAACTCCAGGGAAAGAGGCGTGTGTAAGGGAAGGGGATGGCTGCCCTTCTGAATCTTCCCTTTTGCAGCTTGCCTGACTTGGGCTATAAAAAATGGGTAGTACGGTTGCCTATGATTCTTATAGCAGGAAACACATCAGTAATACATCATGAATAATGGGAAATGCCAGGACAGCATACAGTATAAATAACAAATCATTTGAAACCTTAACGCTACACAATGAACACAGCCAGCACTGAAGACAGCAAATAGAAACATCCCATGACCAGTTCGGTTACAAAGGCAGGTTGACAAATTACACAAATTAACATGCCTGAATAAACACCTTAAAGGCTGCTTCGGTGCAGGGCCCCAATGCCTTTGTCAGGAATGGCCATAATGAGCACCTATGTTTCTTCTGAGTAATGGAAGGTAATGTGTTCCTGCTTCCCTCTTGTGCTGCACCCGTGTGTTGGACTGCATGTATGCACAGGGGGAGGGTTCGTGGGGGGTCAAAAGAATTTAAGAGGATGGCCACAACCAGATGATTGAAACCCTGCCCCCTTTTGGTGTGGGTGGGGCTTAGACCACCTGTTGATAGCTGCCCTCTTGCCTGTCTTGAGCTCCTTCCCAACAGACATTCTTGGTGCAGTAGGAAACCCAAGGTGGGCTGCATCCTCTTTCCTCTGAGTATGAGTTCAAAAGGGGGTTAAAAAGGAGAAGTGGGCAGCAACCCCATTTTCAGACTCAGACCCTCTTCTGATGGTACATCAACTCCATCAAATCTGGTCCCATCCTGTTCAGTTGACAGACTGTCAGACCCCTTTCTATCCTCTCTTTCTATCTTCCACTGAGTTGGGAAGAATTAGAAGCAAAGCCTGAATCATGAGTCAAGGAGCAAAGACTGTAAGTGAAGGCCAACGTTGTGTCTTCGGCTCTGGCTTAAGTGTCCACTTCTCATTAACTTAGGCGAGTGACACCGAGGGCCCAAAGTGCGTGCACATCCCCAAATTTCAATGCATGTGCGTCCCCCATGCATGTGTGCACGTCTCCCATGTATGCACATGTGTCTCCCATGGATGTGCCCCACCTGCATGCACAGCAGAGACCTGAAAGCCAGCTGGCCAGTGGAAGGCATGCACGGCAGAGCTGAGCTGTGGCGACAGCTTGCGTGCCTACAGAGAGGGCTCTGTGTGCCACCTGTGGCACACGTGCCATTATAGGTTTGCCATCATGGCATTAGGCTGTTCCCAAAAGACTAACCAGGGTTATTGTTTTTACAGGGTTACTATGCATTTTAACAAACTGCATCACTGTTTGGTTTGGTGGCAGCAGTGCCTCATATTGAAAGTCCATACAGAGTTAAGGGCAGCCAAGAAGATCATAGGAAGCTCACTTCCTGTTATTCAGAATACTGCTTATAAACACTATGTGCTTAGAGCTCGAAGCATTGTTAGAGACCCCACACAACCACTACACAGTCTGTTTCTGTTGCTCCCCTCTGAGAGGAGGATTCGAAGTATTTCTAGCAGGACTTCCAGATTCAGTAACAGTTTTATTCCCTATGCTGTCTGTCTTGTAAAGTCACAGGATTCTTCCCCCCTCCCCCCCGCAGTGAAATTCCATTTTAATGTATGCTGATTAATGTACATTTAAAGTAACAATAAAGAATTCTGTTCTGTTCTATTCTATTCTATTCTATTCTATTCTATTCTATTCTATTCTATTCTTTTGAGGAATTCCAGGGCTAAATTTCTCTAAAACTAGGGAATCAAACAACCAAGCCACTCCTGTATTGGTGCCAAGTAAATTGCTTGGCCTGTCAGGAGTTGAACTCAACTTGACAGATTATGTTCTCATTATTTATTACTCTATTGTGCATATTTCAAGTTGTAGCAGGAGAGCCAACATGGGATAATAGTTAGAATTTCATTTCCTCTTGAAGCCCTGTTGCTTGTTCCATTCCAATGGTGAGGCCAGCACCCAAAGAGAGCCAAGTTGTAGATATGATTTTGTTTTGATTTCGTTAATTTAGAATATTTATAGTCCTCCTTTAAGGACAGAAGCCCATCCCAAGGGGAAAGGGTTGTCCTAAACTTATGTCCATAGCTGTGACCAGAGTTTCCATTGCTAAGCAAGATGGTTGTTAAATAAATCACTCCCAATTTTATGACCTTTTTTGCCATGGTTGTTAAGCAAAACATTGCAATTGTTCAGTGAATCATGTCATTAAATGAATCCAGCTTTCCTACACTGATTTTGCTTGCCAGAAACCAGCTGAAAAGGTTGCCAATGATGGTCACATAACCTAGGACACTGCAACCATCATAAATACATGTAGTCAAGCATCCAGATTTTGATCACATGAGTGTAGGAATGCTGCAACAGTCGCAAGTGTGAGGACCGGTCATAAGTAACTTTTTTCTGTCCCTTTGTAATGTTGGATAATCTTTTAAAAATAGTTGTAAATCAACAAGGACTGCCTGTAAAACAATAATACAAACCTGCTTAAAACCAGCACACTAAACAAAAACAGCCAAATAAAGAATTCTCTAAAAAATGGGATTCTGGGCATAACAGTAAAACTTATTCAAGGAAATATTGTTCAGTCTGCCTTTAGTATAACTTTGTCTCCACTTGTCTTAGAATGGGATGGGGAATATACTGTGCTGTCAGAAAAGGGAAACCCTGGTTGGGCAATTAGACTGATAGGGCTTACAGCAATAGCACTAGCAATAGACTTATACTCTATATTGCTTCATAGTGTTTTACAGCCCTCTCTAAGCCGTTTACAGAGTCAGCATATTCCCCCCAATAATCTGGGTCTTCATTTTACCGACCTTGGAAAAATGGAAGCTTTGAGTCAACCTTGAATCGGTCAGGACTGAACTCGTGGCTGTGAGCAGAGTTTGCATTCTAACCAACTGCGCCATCCTGGCTTATCCCATCTGAGTTAGTGGGTCAGCCTGGAGTTTGCAAAGACTTCATTCAGATTTCCGAAATTCATTCTGCAGTTGCTTCATCCCTCTCGTTTGATCTGATTAAAAAATGCACAAGCTGATGGACTACTATTTTTTACAGTCTTTGTTTAGAAGATCACAACCTCCGTCATTTCTCTTGTTTTTGTTCTGACCTAGACCTTCCCAAGATCATGAAGCAGACTCCTTGTCCCGATAAAACCCTTTTATTTAGGTTAAAGGGAATTCCTCTCCAGCAAAGTCCTGGCAAACAGTCTTTCATGAGATTTCACAACTACAGACCTCTATCAGGCTTGGAGAGTTGCCAGGCTGATATAATTGTAATTGTAGCAGCAATTACTTGGCAAGAAGTCAAGAACAGACCTTCACCCTAATGAATTGAACTAGTTGTCTCCTGCAAACACCACTCCCCTTTCGCGCCTCTTTATTCCCTCTGGGAGGGGCCATTCACCGTCCACCTGTGCCCTTACACCCGAGTTGACCCTTGTTCCTTAACTCCCTTCTCCTGGCAGCTCTGTGCATGAGCACATCGGGAACAGGCTCCAGCTGTTCTTCTGCCCCACTGGTCTCCGACTCCAAAGGCAGATGATAACTGTTGAAGAGCCCTGGCCCCATCTCTGCCTCCGACGCAGAGCACTCATCAGAGCCTTCCCCAGCCTCCAGGACTGGCCCATGTTCCTCCCCAACCTCCTCACTGTCCAAGCTCCACTGGCCACTGGTGGGCTACAACAGTTTTAATGAATAAAGCGGAATAAAGAGGAAGAATAACTCTGGGAAGCTACTAAGTGAATGGCAGCTATGTGTCAGGGGAAGAAAAACTATGCCCACTTAGCAGGAACCAGAAATGCCATCAAAATTGCTTCAAAAATTCTAAAGCATTGTAACCTGGAACAGCAAAACAGAAATCTCCTTAGCTGGGAAGAAAATCTCAGAAAAACAGAAATGAGAGACAGGTTTCAGTGCAGTATTAATTCAAATCCACTCAGTGGTAAAAATCAGAGAGTGATCATGAACCATCGGTGCTCGGTCTAAACTACCTCATAAGGTTGTTATGAGAATTTATTTGTTTTATTTATTTAGATTTATTTGCCACCTATCTCACTGTGAGGCTACTCTAGGCGCCTTGCAATAATAAAAAGGAAGAAAAATGAAAAGGTGCATGCATTTTTGCAAAAATGCAAACAGAAGTATGATAATAGAATAAACGAAAACCAAGTCAAGAACTATGTAGGGCAGAGGTCTCAACCTGGCAACTTTAAGACTTGTGGACTTCAACTCCCAGAGTTCCTCAGGCTGAGGAATTCTGGGAGTTGAAGTCCACAAGTCTTAAAGTTGCCAAGGTTGGAGACCCCTGATGTAGGGGGCCTGGAACTTGTTGGAGAAGAGAGAAGACAGTCTCAGACCCTCTCAGGACCTCTGACTACTATTTGTCTCTTTCCTTCTTTTTCCTGTTAATGAACATCAGAATCTGAGTGCAAATAGGAAACAAGGCAACTTTCGCCCCAATGTGGATGAATATTGCTGTTCCATTTGATGTGGCCAGTGGTGGAATGCTATTTTTCATTCCTGCCTGCAATAAAAACCACATGTTTTAAAGTCTTTGCATGATAGAGGGAGGGAATCCTCCTGCAGAGAGAGGATCCACTGTATGCACTATAGCAGGGGTCTCCAACCTTGGCCATTTTAAGACTTGTGGACTTCAACTCCCAGAATTTCCCAACCAGCATGGGGAATGGAAGCAAGACTTAAAGCAGGGATTTCCAAACTTGGCAACTTTGAGACTTGCTAGACTTCAACTCCCAGAATTCCTCACCCAATTTTGCTGGTGAGGAATTCTGGGGGTTGAAGTCCAGCAAGTCTCAAAGTTGCCAAGTTTGGAGACCCCTGACTTAAAATGTGGATGAGTGTGTATATGTGTATGTGTCAGAAAGAGCAAATATAAAGTTGCAACCAATAATGTTTTGTCGTTGCTTTAAAACCACTGGGTCTCCATGTCCAGCTCATCCTCAGCTTGCAGCCATTCATGTAGTAACCCGTGATTTACAACCTGTCCTTACACTTAACGACCACCACAACATACTTACTCACAATCAAAATTCAGGTGATTGGCAATCGGTATGTATTTATGATGGTTGCAGAATCCTGGGTGATGGGATCATCATTTGCAACTTTCCCAGACAGCTTTTATTTATTTATTTATTTATTTATTTATTTATTTATTTATTTATTTAATTTATTTGTCAAGCGATTATAAGATAACAGGTATAAGTATAAACATAGTTATGAATACATGAAATGGATACATATAAGAGAAAAAAAACAATAGGACAGGGACAGTAGGCACTTTGGTGCGCTTATGCACGCCCCCTACAGACCTCTTAGGAAAGGGGTGAGGTCAACAGTAGACAGTCTAAGGTTAAAGTTTTTGGGGTTTGGGAAAGAAACCACAGAGTCAGGTAGAGTATTCCAGACATTGACCACTCTGTTGCTGAAGTCGTATTTCCTGCAATCAAGTTTGGTGCGGTTAACATTATTAACATTATTATTATTACATATAAAAAGAGAATACAATTACAATAAAAAATATTAAACAGCTACAAGTCTATAAATAACTAAAAGTTAAATTAAAACATTTAAAATTACAGTAATTAAAACAATGCAATTAAAACAACATGAGTTTGTATCTATTGTGTGCTCTTGTATTGTTATGGTTGAAGCTGAAGTATTCATTGACAGGTAGGACATTGCAATGTATGATTTTATATACTATACTTAGATCGGACCGAAGGCGTAGTTCTAGATTGTCTAGGTCTAAAATTTCAAGTCTGGTGGCATAAGGTATTCTGCAACGAATAGAGGAGTGGAGAACTCTTCTTGTGAAATATTTCTGGACTTTGTCAACTGTATTAATATCAGATACATAATGTGGGTTCCAGACTGATGAGCTGTATTCAAGTATTGGTCTAGCAAATGTTTTGTATGTTCCAGTTAATAGTGTGATATTACCAGAGAAAAAGCTATGTAGGATTAGGTTAACAACTCTTAATGCCTTTTTGACTATGTAGTTACAGTGGGCTCTAGCACTTAGATCATTAGAGATGAGTATTCCAAGGTCCTTGACAGAGTTTGCATCATCAACAAGGTCTTGACTATTCAGCTTGTATTTTATTTTCTGATTTTTTTGCCAATATGTAAGATAGAGCATTTATTTGTTGAGATTTGAAGTTGCCATTTGTTTGACCATTCTGATAGATAGTCGAGGTCTTTTTGAAGGGTAGCAGTATTGTCGGTGGTCAAAGTCATTGAGAGAAGCCAGATTCACTTAATGACCACATGATTCACTTAACAAACATGGGGAAAATGTGGTAAAATTAGACACGACTCCCTTAACAACCATCTTGCTTAGCAACAGAAATCCCAGTCCCAATGGTAGCATAAGTTGAGGACTATCTGTAATCCAAAGAACCTGTGGTGCCTCAGTGTTTGCTTGAAACTGAATTTTGTGTGTCCCTGATTATTTCCTGGCTGTTGACCAGGGTGTCTGTCCTCTCCAGCCACACTTATCTGGAAAACCCATACAGAAAGCCTGGGTGTGTGTGTGCAGCAGGCTGTCAGTGAGTGACCACAGTGAGTGGAAATTGGCTGGCACAAATAAACTGGCTGAGGAACTCTGGGAGTTGAAGTCCACAAGTCTTAAAGTGGCCAAGGTTGGAGACCCCTGCACTACAGCATTAGATAAAAAGGAGTTGCATTCAAGGCCCCCTCAGGCCTTTGGAAGGGAAGGGAATCTCAACAGAAGGGGCTGGATACTCGAGAAGAGGTCTAGAGGAGGAAGGCAAGTAGAAGGATCTGGATGATTGCCAAATCGGTGCCCGATGGCCAATGCCATCGGTTCTTCCGAAACCAGGACACACAACTTTTTAGATTCATTACAAGATTGTTCTCGATTTACAGCCATTTGTTCAGCAACTGCACAACAGGCACTGGGAAAAGTGACTTATCACCAGCTTTTGCACTTACGACCATTGCAGAATCCCCATACGGCCATGTGATCAAAATCTGGGCGCTTGCAACCAGCATGTATTTATGACGGTTGCCTCATCCTCGGGTCATGTGATCACCATTTGTGAACTTCCTAGCTGGCTTCCAACAAACCAAGTCCATGGGGAAGCCGGCTGGATTTGCTTAACAACTGCAGTGATTCAGTTCACCACCATGGCAAAACAAAAAAAAAGCTCACAGAATTGGGCACTTAATGGCCTTGCTTGACAATGGAAATTCTGGTTCCAATTGTGGGCATAAGTTGAAGATTACCTGTAGTTTATTTCTGCATTAGCAGGACTCTCAAGAAGTGGGAAGCTGATATAATGATGTTCTGGCAGAGGGGGGGAGAGGGAGGGAGGGGGAGAGAGGGAGGAGGAGAGAGAGAGGAGGGAGGGAGAAAGAGAGGGGAGAAAGAGAGAGGAGGGAGGAAGGGAGAGAGTGGGAGCGAGAGAGAGGGAAGGAGGGAAGGAGAGAAGGGGGAGAGAGAGATTTAACTTTAAATCGGGTGAATTGTCATGATAAATTGTATTTTGGGAATATATTTCTAAATCACTTTCACTTCTTTTTAAGTTTATGCTTAACCATCTTTAGGGTCTTGACCCAGAATCCATTTATAGAGTAAAATTCTACATATGGTTTCTAGCCACCTCTAAAGTTTGGGCTCTCTTAAAATAAAGTTTCTAAGCTATTTAACTATTATTGTTTATTTTCTTATTACATACTTTTCTTAGCTAGTCTAAAACCTGAGTAGTAACAGTTAAATACGAATGGTTTTGGAAGTGCTGACGTGTAAATGGTTGTGAAACTATTCACAACTATCTTTGTATTCAGGTTGGTTACAATGTGTCCATGTTGACATATAAGTAGAAAAGTGACGTGCTTTTTGCAGAGAAATAGTTGGTATTTCTTTTAATCTTATATTATTCTTCAAAGTTTTGAATGTCATATCGGCTTTTGGTAATTTCTACGAATTTTTCTTTCCTGTTTTGTTTTCCTTTCAAAACAAATACACTTTTTTTTTTAGAAAAAGACTCTAAGATTGTAGGCTGTGCAGAAGGGGGACATAGTTAAATAAGTGGGGAATACACTTACTAAGTTATGTTCAGTTTTGTTTCAGTAAATCATAGGAAATTAAATTTAGTTTTTGTGCCAA
This sequence comes from Naja naja, assembly GCA_009733165.1. Classification (NCBI taxonomy): domain Eukaryota; kingdom Metazoa; phylum Chordata; class Lepidosauria; order Squamata; family Elapidae; genus Naja; species Naja naja. The sequence goes on along the minus strand of CM019160.1, from coordinate 9,366,465 downwards.
TTACCCACTGCGATAGTTAAGCCAGGTTTGTTTAACAGAATAACAGTTGCAAGGGTCATTGGAGATCTTGTAGCAGGAAACCCTATACCATTTCAGAAAAATGGCTGTCCAATTTCTTCTTAAAAACCTGCAGTGATGGAACAAACACAACTTCGTGAGGCAAGTCATTCCACTGATGTAATTGTTCTGTTAGGAAATTTCTCCTTAGTTCTAGGTTGATTCTCTCCCTGATTAGTTTCCATCCATTGCTTCTTGCTCTGCCTTCTGGTACTTTGGAGAATAAGTTGACCCCCTCTTCCTTGTGGTAGCCCCTTAGATATTAGTAGCCCCTTAGACTACTACCGTAGTGTTTTGTACTCTTGTCCTTTTGGTTAAACTAGACATACCCAATTCCTGCAACTGTTCTTTGTATGTTTTAGCCTCCAGTCCCTTAATCATTGTTGTTGCTCTTCTCTGTACTCTTTCTAGAGTCTCAACATCTTTTTTTACAACGTGGCAACCAAAACTGGATGCAGTATTCCAAATGTGGACTTACCAAGACATTATAACTGGATATTAACACTTCACATGATCTTGATTCCATCCCTCTGTTAAGGCAGCTTAGGACTGCATTGGCTTTTTTGGCAGTTGCAGTACCCTGTTGGCTCATATTTAAATGATTGTCCACTAGGACTCCAAGATCCCTCTTGTGATTAGGGCTATTGAGCCAGGTACCACCTTTTCTATACCTGATCTGTGCATTTGGCTTTGTTGTCTAAATGTAAAACCTTTCTTTTCTCTACATTGAATTTCATTTGGTTTGTTAGGGCCCAGATCCTTCTGCATGTTGAAGCTACCTTCTGGAGTCTGCTCTTCTCTGTTCTGGCCCTGTTTACTTTTTGGGGAATGATTCCTAAATGCTTGGTTGAATTGTAATGGAATATCCTGAAGATGGGCTCAAGTGAATGATCAGGACACAGAACCTGCACATTACAAACTATAGCATTTTATTGAGCTTCTACTTGTATATGATTTCTCAGAGAACAGCTCAGTTAACAATGTGTTTCATGTCAAAATAGCATGCAAATTAATAATAAAGAAAAGCAGATCTGCTCCTGATTTTTAATTTTATTTTTTTTTAGCATCAGTGGAGTGGGCACAATCTCTGGGCAGAAAAAAGAACACTTTTTTAGTACAAGCAAACATGCCCACATATTTTTAATAATCTATTTATCATAATCAAGTGCTTAATCTACCCACGCCATCATGGACATGCTGACCGCATGACATTTCGGAAATTGCCAGAAAGTGAAAGGAGCATGACAACCCTTTATTGGCCAAATTCCTATTCTGAATACAACAGGAGGGGCTGAGTTGCATTGCAAAATGGGACTCCAGTTTGGAAGCCCAGCACAGTTCCAAATCATATTTCATTGTGGTGTTGTTCTCCAGAGCCAGTAACACTTTCTCACTGCAGTTTAGAGGTACATGCATTAAGACCAAGACTGAAGTGTGTGTTAAAATTAGTAGCATTCTGGCTTTTACAGATGGAGAGAGGTTATAAATTACAATGGTTGGTTAATTGCCTTCCGGACTCAACTTCTGGGTGCATTGTTCACAAATGTACAAGTGTTTTATTACCTAAAAGTGGGCATTTATCTTCAGAATTTATATCCAGAAACCAAGCTCTCAAGCATGGCCAGGGTTGGAGTGGAAAGGTGTCAGGTGAGGGTACAACAAATTTAACACACAATAGTTCCAAAGTTAAAGCTAGTTTTAAAGGCCATTGGTTCATAGTTGCTCTTGATGGAAGCTGTGATCTCTGTGCAGAAGTCATCTCGGGGCAAATGGTGGACTACTTCCTTGTATTGTGGGTCCTGATCCATTTTATACAGGAGTCCTCAACTTACAACCATAACGGAGTTGGCCATCAGGGTCCTAAGTCATAATGGTCATAAATCCGGTTACTGAATTTTTACATTTTTTTCAGGGTTGTTGAGCGGCCATCAACTGCTGTGGCCATTTAACAAACCAATGGTTCTCCATGGGCCAGTTTTGCCAAAAATTGGAAGTAAATTTTGTTAATGTGAATTTGGAGGCTCCAAACAGGGAATGGTTTAAACACAGATTAATTACTGAATTAATCCACTATGTAAATATTGTACATTACCTTGATCCATGAAGAAGCTAAACATGCTGGGCCCCAACAACACATTTAGTATTAATCCTGGTTAAAAATAAGCAAATTTATTATGTTGTTTGAATGTAGCTCCTATATTTGCATCGAGCCAGGTTGCACAGAGCCAAGGAATACTGTCAAAAATAGATTTCAGTTCACCTTTTCCTGATTTACATCTGTCACTGCAGTAAACCAACATTTAATGGAATGCTCTCCTTCAGCTACTTCCTCTCGTCTCGTTCCCCTTTCCTTTCCTTTCCCCCTTTCCCCCCTTCCTCATCTATTTATATTTTCCCTTCCCTTCCCTTTTCTTTTTTTTCCCTTCCCTTTCCTTTATGCCAGATTAAATTTTAAAAAATGGGGAAAGGGGTGCCAAACTAAGGCATTTTCACTGTATACTTGGTGGGAGGTAAAACTGGCTGTGTGTTCTGGAAACCTCTGCTGACGGTGAGGTTTTGATTTGAAACTTGGAAAGAAACGCTTAAAGAAGGAAGGGCAGTGAAGAATGTGGTTAAAGCACCAACTAGTGGCCAGTGGGAAAATGTCACCTACGATCAAACTGGGTGAACAACTTTAGGTTTATACATTTTTACAGGCTGTCAAACCTTATTAACTTTCAAAAAAACTTGGAGGCTGGTATCAATAGGCAAAGTGATTTAAAAAACCCTGCCTGTATTACTGTTGGTTTTTTTGCCTGTCATCTCTCCAAGAACCCCATCAAGTTCTCAGAACACAATTTGAAAAATTCTGATTGAATCCTGTAAACAGGTAGTGCTCAACATACAACAGTTAGTTTAAGTGACCGTGTGATGTTTCAGCAGCAGTGAAGAAAGTGACTTATGACTGATTTTCACACAACTGTTTCATCACACACACCCTGGTCACATGATCAAAATTCAGATGCTTGGCAACTGGCTCACATTTATGACGGTTGCAGTGTTTGTGGAGTCATGTGTGATCCCCTTCTGCGACTTTCTGATAAGCAGTCAATGGGGAAGCCAGGTTCGCTTAAAAACCAGGTTACTAACTTCACAGCTGCAGAGAATCACATCACAAATGTGGCAAGAGAGGTCGTAAAATGGGACAAAACTCACTTAACAAGTGTCTCACTCAGCAACAGAAATTTGGGGCTCAATTGTGGCCATAAGGCAAGGACTACTGGTAGAACCCAGAATAAACTCGTGCTTGGTTTTCTTCAAATCCTGATAGCAAAATAGGGCATTTTAGTACAAAGAATCCTACAGGCTTAGGCAAAGAGATCTGCTTGTAAACTAGTTTGACTTCTACCAACCTCCACTCCCAAAGGTGTAACTGAAGTCTTGCAGGGGTAACTTCTTTAACTGGCAGTGTTCACAAATATAGGGCAGGACTGATTGCAACAGCCCTGTGGCATTTGAAAAGGGCCTTAGATCCCCACTGCAGAGCATTTCCTCAGTAGCCTCTTCGTTGCATTAGAGCTTCCACCTTCCCTTCCTCCTCCTTCCTCCCTTCCTTTTCTCCTTCCCTCCCTTCTTCCTTCCTCCTTTTCTCCCTCCCTCCCTCCCCCTTCCTTCCTTCTTTTCTGCCTCCCTTCCTTTCTCTCTCTTCCTTCCTTCCTTCCTTCCTTCCTTCCTTCCTTCCTTCCTTCCCTACCAACTAACCAACCAACCAACCAACCAAGAGAATGTGAAGCATGGATGAAATAAACCAGTTAGCCAGAAACAGGATTGTTTTAAGTCTTCCCTGATCTCTCTTAAGCCTCTCACAACCGCTGAGCACCTCATATGGTGACTGAGGGTTGCACTTGCCATTTGTGGGTGCCCAAGAGCCACAGTGGTGGGCAGAACGAGAAGGCAATGTGAGAAAAAAGCCACCATTTCTTTCTTTTTTCAATGGCTTGTTTTGTGGGAGGGGAAGCTTGTTTTTGCTTTTGGTTTTACAAATGTTGCTGTGTAAAGGTTTCCAAGGCACGTTCAGGGTGTGTGTTCCCCACCTCAAAGAGGCAGGAAATCATAACATCAGGTTTGGGTAATGGCAGCTGGAGAAAGCTTTAGAAGCTGTGAAAAAACAGTTGGGTAGCTGTGGGCACACAGGGCCTCCGATTGCCCATGTCAACTCTAACCATTGCACTAAGTTTCAAAGCTGATTCAGAGACTAATTTGGAAATTCGGGGTTTTGACAGATTCAGGCAGACATGAATTATGCTGCAGGAATTTTTTTTCTCCCTTTCGTTACTAAGAACGTAATATCCACTAACTTAACAAATGTGGTGCGAAAGGTCATAACAATACTCACTTAACAAATGTCTCACTCAGCAACAGAAATTTGAGGCTCAATTATGTGTAGAATTCAGAATAGCCTTTTGCTTAATTCACTTCAAATCACGATAGCAAAATAAATAGGGCATTTTAGTACAGAGAAATTTTGGGTGTTGATAGATCAAAACAGACATCAGTTATGCTGCAAGAATTGTTTCCCCTCTCTTTTGTTGCTAAGATCCTAAGATCTATTAACTGGAGCCTGGTGCAAACAAAATGCCTTTTTCCTGTATTCACACATGTTTGAGCAATTTATTTCTGAGTTGTGCTAGTTATTCCCTAGATTTACTTTGAACTTAGAGTACATTGACTTGTAGGCTTCATTCAACATGCAGAACTGGCATAACCAGGGAAAAAAAACTAAGCACAGTTATCATTTATCAAACTTAGCATCTTGTATGAATGCTCCCACTAAGTCTTGTTTAGCTGGTGAGAAGTAAGTCCCACTAAGTCTTGTTGGTGAGAACACAGCCTTTGAACATAAGAGCTGCAAGTACACAAGAATTTTTTGGGCACCAGAACTAGAAGAGGGGAGAATTCTTTTACACACATTACATGGCATGGCCAAAATTTAGTTCATGTCGGCAATAAAAGATAGAATGGGAAAGTCGCTTCATTGCTAATTGCAGAGAGGTAGGTATGTGGAAGTTTTGCAGTAAAAAATACACAGGGGCCCAAGTCTGTTTATTTTTCTTGCTCTTTGTTGCTAGAAATTTTCAAGTCAGGCAGTATTCCTGATTCATAGCAACCAGAAGTAGAACCAGAGCTATCTTCAGCCAGCACTGGTTGAAAGATCCTCCAGATCGACTGTTCCTAACTCTCTCAACAGAAGGCCTCATGCCATCACTTTCTGTTCCTCTTCCTCTCCCTGGAAAGAGAAATGATGAAAGAAGTGGAGAGCAAGGACAAGAAAGCTAGAAATGGAGAACAGCTATTGAAGAGCTCATTAGCAATTAAAACCCAAATTTGTGTTAAGCAAGGAGTAAGGTTTGAGGTGCATGTAAATACATCCTTTAGGGGCAAGAGAACATGGAGGATGAGGTGGTGGGGAGGGGGAGGGGGAGGAGGGCTTCTCTCCTCCCATTCCTTTTGCTTTTAGCAATATACATTGATCATGGCAGCAGATTGCATCGGTTTTCTGAAAACAGATTAAAAAATCTTCCACAAAAAACAGCAAGAAGAATTCAGACAGAAACCTCTTATTTTGCACCTCAAAAAAGAAGGAACTGAGATTCAAGCCCACCAGGTTCATAAAAGAGTAACTGGTTGTTATTGTTAGGATGATGGGATTTCGTTTGGATTGTTGTATTCTGTCCTGCAACAGACCTGTTCTCTCTCTCTCTCCCCCCCTCCGTCTCTCCTTTTTCAGTGCCAATCTCTCTCCACTGAATCTAACCAACATTAAACAAGGCTGAGGTGGAAGCTAAAAACAGCCCCTTTCCCTATATTGTGTCTGTGTGGAATCCTTCCTGAATTTCACATAGAAATATTAATGGAAGGGTTAGAAGGCTTCCAAGAACGGCTCCCTAACCTGAATTTTGTCCCATCACAAAACTAATCCCTGGGGTGGAGTGGGACCCAGCAGAATCCAAGGAGAGGGAAAGGGCATTTAAAGCAGCTAGTCCTCAGCCTCCCTGTTCCGGTAGAAGTCGATGAAAATCAGTTTCAAAATAATGCAGTTGAGGATCGTGCTGCAAATCCATTGGATGTTAGTGCAGTTATATACACAAGAGAAAAGATGTGTGTGTGTGTGTGCCTCTTGTACATTAAAAACTTCCAAGTTCAACAGGCATAGGATAAGGCACTGCTACTGCTTTCACACTAAGCATTCCTTTGCTGGCTTACTCAAATGCAGTTGCAGTATTCTGTCTCTTCATCTGGGAGGGAAACAAAGAGTGAAAAACCCACAAGAGATTTCTGTCTCTTTGGAAAAGCATGCATGCATGTGTAAGTAAGTGATACATATCTGTCATCATGGATTTCATACAATTGCAGGATTTAAAAAACTGAGATCAAATCCCCTAACCACCCATCTCCTTCTCTTCCTGGCATTTTTGCTGTTGCTATGCTTTCGTCCTGGAAAATACAGGAAGAGGTCCCTGCAATTTTCTGGTAAAATTTTTGGAAGTGGTTTTTCCTTGCTTTTTTCCAAGGATTGGCCCAAAGACACCCAGTCTTCAATACCTTATAACATTTAAGATCTCTGGCAGGTAATCCAACATCTTTAACCACCACACTTAACCAAACTAGCCCCACTTTTTAATAGTTTGCTTAGAAACCGAGGTTCTCTTTCTCAAAAACATGTTTTGGATCCAGTTAAAGGGAAAGGCGGCTCCAATAAACTTTAATCAATATTTAATCTGGCCTGGGGAGAAATCCATTTTCATACTGCTTTTCTTCCAGTTTGGGAGCTTCCCATACAGGAATCGTTGAGCCTCACAATTTTAAAAAACGTGTTGTTGTTTTTTAGTTGGCAATCCAGCCCGAGAGCTATTGTATCCCAGAAGCCTTTCCTGTGATATTTTTGCTGCCTAAAATACTAACACGTTAAAAAAAAAGTCCAGGTTAGATACATTACCGTAACACGTTAAAAAGTCCAGGTTAGATACATTACCGTGGCAGGAAATCTCATGAAACGCAGTTAGGCTTACTTCAGAGTAAAAGCTGAGCGAACTGTTAAACTGCATAGATCCGTCTTCCCGGAAAGGCCGAATTAAGAAGCATCGATTTAGTTGCAAGATACATGGGTGATGAAGGAGGCGGGTTCGTTGGGAATAAAGTGGAAATGATCACGGACGTTTAAATTAAAAAAACAACAACAACTAACAACAACCCTACAGTTGTTTAAAGGGGAAGGGAGGGCAGATGGAAGGTTTCTTATTTATTTAGCGTGAGGGAAAGGGACAGAGAAAAGGGGGAAGAAGGAAAAAGAGCAAGAAAAGGAAGAAGAGAAAAAGGGAAGAAAAGGTTCCGTTCTTAGGTTTGTTGCTAGTTCTCTTCGTGAAAGAATTCGTGGTGGTTCTAAGCTTGAATCCCGTCGCCCGCTTGGAGTTCGTCGGGGATTCCCGCCGCCGGACTTCTAACCGCTCCGCCAACCTTTCCTTCTCTTCCTTTTTTTAACTTCTGCCATCCCGACTCGCTCGCCGGCACCTTTGTGGCCCTAGGGCCGCTCCCAAGACTCCGCCGGCATCTGATCCGCTTCCCCTCGGGGAAGCGCCACAGTGTGCTCCCCGGGGCGGATTTTCATCCTCTTCCCCGGAGACCGGCGAGCTATCTGAGACAGTTAGGGAAGATTATCCCGCTAGAGGGAAGGAATCTTAAACGATTGGCTGGGAATTGCCGGGGATCCTCCTTCAGACATATCTGCAGGGCTGGGGAGAGCTTGGGAAAGAGGGCGAGACGACGCGGTCTTGTAGGAGGAAGGAAGGAAGTCTGTGGAACTGAACACACTTGCTTTAAAAAAAAAAAGAACTGCGTTCACAAGACAGGTGTACTTCGGGATCTCCTTTCCTGGGATAGTATCTCGGACATCAATAACCAAATGGCCTGGGTTCTTCCCGCAACCACATGGGCAGCCCCGTTTTAATGTTAGCCTGACGTGTGAATACAGTGGCTCGCTCTGTAACCTCTCACCTTTAACCTCGACCAAATGGCCCGCATTTGCACAACAGGTTATTTATTTTTATTTAGTTTTTTTTAAAATTCATACTTATATGCCACCCTTCTCCGGAGGCTCAGGGTGGCTTACAATCTTTGGAGCACAACCCAATGTGCTCAGCAATAGCCTTCATTCCATTGTATATGCCTGCTTATTACTAAGTGGCATTTTTACAAAGTCAACTTATTGCCCCCAACAATCTTGGGTCCTCACTTTATCTACCCCGAGAGGATGGAAGGCTGAGTCAACCTTGAGCCTGGTGGGATTCGAGCTTGCACTAATTGCAGGCAGCTGGAACTAAGTGCTAGGCGTTTAATAGCCTACACCACCAAGGCATCAAGGTTAAAATATCACCCCCAAAACATCGAACAGGATTCAAAAGGAGGCCTCCTAACCCATTTCTCCCTGTGCCGCTTCTGGGCCTTGGTTAAAAAGAACCGACCCTCTGTGTCTTGGGGGTCAGTTTCCTATTTTCCCTTCCCCCGCCCCCAGAAGTTACAGGCCCAAGAGAAGCAGGTTTGGGCTTGAACGGATAAAAGCGGTTTAAAAGTGTTTGTAATGGAACGCCTCGGGGTATCTGGTCAGTTCAGCTGCTGAGCTGTCTAGATGGGATCGGGGCACCCTCCCGCTCTCTCCCCCTCCCCCCGACAGAAGGGCCCCCGGCCTAGGGCACTTCCCAGCAGCTCAGAAGTTAAGGGCGGGGAGACTAACGAATCTCTGCTCGGCGTCGCTGGCGCTGCGGCTTCGTCCGACGGCTCTCCAACGGAGCATCCCGAAGGCGGCAGGAGTAAGCAGAGGACTCGCCCCCCCCCCCTGCTCAAACCTGGCAGGGCTGCAGCTTTGAAATGCCGGCAAAAAGGCGGACGGGCGTCTCGGTTGCCGACTGCACGGGCACCTTTCGCTCTGCCGCCGCTTCCACGCCCTGGAGGTGGTGGCCGGTAGTTCTGTGGGCCCTAGGGAGTAATCAGGGGCCCCTTGCAATTCGTTACACGTTCCGTTTTGAGAAAAGCGGACGGAGAAGAGAGTGCCCCCATTTTCCCACCTTCCCCAGAGGCTGTTCCGCCCTCCAGGCTTCCCCATCCCGAATGCACTCTAGCCAGCCCGCCGACCCTTCTGCAAAGCGGGAGAGTTCACACAGCCCTAAACCCGAGGAACTCAACGGGATGTCTGCGCTCAACGCGCAGCTATTCGACCACTTAATGCAGAGGTCCCCAAACTTGGCAACTTTAAGACTTGTGGACTTCAACTCCCAGTCCACAAGTCTTAAAGTGAAGTCCCTGACAATCAACACAGGGCAGCGGCTTGTTTTCCCCAATAGCCACCAACAGGCCAGCGCACCTTAACCCAAGTCTGGTTCCTGTCCTCTCCTGAAAAAGGCTCTTGTGGGCCTCTGGCCAGCAGCCTCCGAATTAAACCCAGGAATTAAACCAAACCTTAAACACAGCGGGTCAATGTCCCCCAACCTCCGTGTCTCTCCCCGCGAGGCAGAGAAGAGCCAACAAAACAAGATGAGCCGGAGTGATTGCTGGAGCAGCGCTCGATGAAATCTTTCACCTCCGCCTGGTTTAGCCTGTTGTGCAAAGGCAGCCTCTGTTTTTAGGGAGACCGTCGGAACCAGGTCAAAGAAAGCTTGGCCGCCGGGGAGAAGAGAAAGCAAAGCGGCGCTCTCCCGTTGGGCTCGCGGGATGCCCCGGTAGAACCGACTAAGGACCGGCTTTCGGGCTGGGCGTGGGGGGAGCTACGAGAAGCCCACAGGCCTAAAGCGATTCGGGAGAGGACCCGTTTTCTCCGCACCAACAGCCTCACTCCACGAACAGGAGACCTTAAGCAGGAGAAGCCGCTACGGTTCAATTCGCGTTGTTTAACTCGCTGGGCGGATGTATGGTAAAAGGTGTATTTCACCTGCTTAGGCGGCTTAGACAAACCGAGTCATCGAGTTAAGAGGCGGCAAGGCGCAGCCCGTCCTCCACGTAATTTACATTTCAAGGCATTTTTTCGGTGGAAATCCTCTGGATGATTTCACAGCCTGCAGACTACTAGCGTGCTACGCCGTGATATGTAATTAACAAGCCAGCCAGCCTTCTGCCCGTATCATATGCCGATCCTGAAAGGGGGTGGGGGTGGGGGTCCCAAAGCAAGACTCAAGGTAATAGCCTCATTCACACAACCCGCGATCTCTTTTGTCCTTCGGGCCGAGTTGTAGTATCCTGGAGTTTGAAAGGGGAGGAAATTTGAAACTCGACGTCGCGGGTATGAAATAAATTGGGCTAGATTCACACAACAGGTTACCCGAGGGTACAGAGAAGTAGGTGGCCGTTTAGGAGATTGTGGGAGCGCAACCGTTCCCTTAGCATACAGTTGTGCGAGAAGCAGGTGGCCTGGGAAGGCAACGTAAGAACAGCGCCTATTGCAGTTCGCTTGCCCGGATTTAGAGAGTTTCTTTCACGCGTTGTGTGAACCAACTAACCCCTCGGCTTTTGCACCCTTCCAGTTACAGCTCCACACGTTCGTTCTGGGGAAGACTTCCGCAGCCTGATGCTCGCCTTCGCGTGGTTTGGACTACTCCTTTCATCTTCCCGGCCACACTGGCCAAGGACGATGGGCGTTGTAACCAAACCCGTCTGAAGAGCACCTGGGTACGGAAGGCGGCTCCAGTTTTCACAACCATCAAACCGTCCGGTAGGGAAGCGGCTCGATTTGCAATCTGTGAGCGAGAATCGATTTGTTCTGCGGGGGGAGGAAGGGAACGAGAGCGCTAAAAGAGAGGAACAGAAAGAGGGGGGGGGGCAAAATGCTGCCCCCGCCCCGAGAAGCCTCCGCGGCGGCACGTTTTTTCCTCTTTCCAAGGAAGCGGGCGGGGGCTGCTGCGAAAAGGGGCGCGGTCCAGGCAGACCCCTCCTTCTCCCCCTCCTTCCTGCCCCGCCCCGCCGCTCTGAGTGGCTGGCTCGGCTGCCGTGGCTCCGCCCCGCGCCCCGCCCCCTGGCCGCCTCTGTGTAAATAAACTTTTAAGAAAAAGAACAAGGGGAAGGAGGGAAAAAAAGAACGCAAGAAGGAAGGGAAGGAAGGAAAGAGTCCGTCTGTAACAGCGGCCACTTTTCGGCTGCTTTCAGACGCGTCGAGAGGAGGCGGTTGAGGAGGAGGGCGGGCAGCGGAGAGCGAGCAGGGCGCCTGGCGTGCTTGTCAGGCGGAGCAGGAAACGGGGGCAGGAGCCCGGCGGAGAGCGAGCGAGCGAGAGCTGAAACCTGTTGAGGGCTCGCCGCGGTCCCTTCGCGGGGAGAGAAGTCGCCGAGCCTGGAGGAGCGCGGGATGCTGCCGGCTCCCCTCCCCGCCCCTCCGTCCTGACTGCGGGAGGGAGCGCCCGACCGACGGAGTCGAGGTCGATTTCGTCTGAGGGAGGCGCGCGCGCGGCGTCTGCGGCCAACCGCTCGCTGACCGCCTCCGCGCTCCCCACCGCGGCCGGCGGACCTGCGCGGCCGCTCGGAGGCCTCGGGGAATCCCCCGCCGAGGCGCCTGCGCCCGCCGCCTGGCCGCAAGCACCGCCGGCGGCGAGGAGCACGAGAAGCGCAACGGGGCCCCGGGAAGACGCGCCGCCTGAGCTGCGCCCCAAGGAGCGACTGGCGGCCGGAGCGGCCGGGACTGGCACTGGCGGCGAGGGCCCGACCTGCGGGGGTGCCTGGGGCGGCTTTCTCCCGAGCCCGGCTTCGGAGCGGCCTGCCGTGCGCTCTTGGGCATCTGGCTCGCTGCGCCTTGGGCGCGCCTTCCCCTCGCCTCTCGGCCAGCAGCAGCAGCAGCAGCAGCAGCAGCAACACCGCCGCCGCCTCCTTCCTCCCCTAACGCCCGCTGTTGTGATGCGTATTCCCGTAGACCCCAGCACCAGCAGGCGCTTCACACCTCCCTCCACGGCCTTCCCCTGCGGTAAGATGGGAGAGAACAGCGGCGCCCTCAGCGCGCCGGTCCCGGGACCTCGCAGCCGGACCGAGGCGCGCTCGGTGGTGGACGTCCTGGCCGATCATCCGGGAGAGCTCGTGAGGACCGACAGCCCCAACTTCTTGTGCTCGGTGCTGCCTTCCCACTGGAGATGCAACAAGACCCTCCCCGTGGCCTTCAAGGTAAGCCGGGAGGGGAGGCTGGGCGGAGCGGGCGGGTCCTGGGAGAGGCGCGCAGATGTTTCCTGCCGAGCGGGCTTCCCAAGAGCCCGGGAGGACTCGCGGTTTAACGGCAAAAGCGGCGGGATGGGCGCTGGGCGGGCGGGGGGAAAGGCAGGCGAAAGCCCTCCCCCCCACCTCGGCAAGTGGTTTGCAGGGTTAGCCAGCAGCTCCCGCTTCCCCCCTCCCGGGGCGAAGCCTCTGCGCGCCCCTCTGCCAAACAGACGAGGGAGTTTCCCCTACTGCCCCCCCACCCCCCGCGACCTTGGCAGCCCAAAAGCGCCTTTAATTTCCTGCGGGGAAACCGCAAGGCTGAATTGCAGGCAGCTTCCTCCATGTTAATCCCAGAAGCCTGCGGTATTCCCTGCCACTTGCTTCTGCAAGCAGGTGGCCGCTATCGCTCGGCTGCATCTCGGCTCTTGGCGGCCGGCAGCGTCTTCGGCCACCCAGGTCTCCGGACTTCCCTCATCTGGGATCTACTCGTCCCTGGCCAACAAGCAGGTCAGCCTGAGAGCGTGGTCGCCGCACAGGTCCGGAGGCTTGGGGAGGGCTGGAAAGAGGCCGAGACTCTCCCTTGTTGAAGAAGGGTCGTTTGATTTTTTTTCCCGAACGCTACAAAGCCCGACAAAGGTGCCCCCCTCCCTCCGCCCCCGCCGGGAAGCTAGCCAAGATTAAGGAAAAGTCCCAATTCGGCCAAAGGAGCTTGGAACCCTTTTCTCCAATTCAACCGTCAACAAACCGAGTGTAGAATAATAATCCATCTCAATCATCTCCCACAAACGCAGTTCCAAATTTATTTTTCCTTTCTCTTTCCTCGCCTCGTAGTTACGCTCGAGGCGGTCCACAGTCCAAACAGCGCAAGGCAATGTAAAGCGATCGTGAAATTTAAATAAGCCATTATACTCTATAATATCCGTGCAGACTGCACTCTTTAAAAAGAGCAAGAACAAGCAATCCAACCCAGCCTCGAGCTAAAAACCTGCCCTGTTAAATAAGCGAGCGCTTTTGACTCAACGGCTGGAAGGGGCTGAAGTTGTTTCAACCCGGCTTAAGGCGCCCAGACTGTCCAACCGGAGCCCCAGAGAAGGAAGGGAATTTCAGAAGGGGAACGCAACGCTTGCAGGGCCTCTCCCGAACCTGAACCGGCGGCGGAGATGGCGATTTCCAATCTCTGTAGGCCTTTCCCTGCTACGAAAAGTGGAAGAAAATTCCCCTTTTTCAAAACGAGGGGAGGAAAGAGTTTTGTTTTTAAGCGGGAGAGACGCCTGCCGTACTCGGGGTAGGAAAAATAACTAACTTTTTCTTCGAGACACCCTCCAAAACTCAAGTTTGGCGTCATAGTTAAATTCGCACAACATAGACAGACAGTTAGACAGACATAGATTCTTCTGATACGAATAAACGACTGTGTGTGTGTGTGTATGAATGTATATTATTTAAGTACCCTCTCAGCTCACACAAGTCGGCCACTTATAAGATAAAAAATAAATAACCGCCTCCCCCCCAAAAAACATAACTCCTCCGGTGCCCACGGATAAACTGAACCACCAATTAGTAGCAGGGCTGACCTCCCTCTTGAACCAAGGTCTAATTGGGGGCAGCAGACCGGTCCTCAGTCTCTTGCGAGAGGCTAACAAGGCTGGCCTACTACCATCGCCCCGTCCACACGCCACAGGCCGAGGTTTCATCCGGGCTCCTGTGACACTCTCGAACCCCCGAGCAGCCCACCCCATTGTATCCGAGCGTCTCGTGTGAACCCAGACCATCTCCTCCAGCCTAACTTGCTTTCCGGAATTTACACACGACGCTCATTCACCCACTCGACGTCTGGACCGCGTTTTCTTCTCCCCCCGCTCCCGGGCGGGAATCTTGCTTCCCTGTAGAGGCGCGTGAGGAAAGTAAAAGTGAAGGTGCTCAAATAGGAGCCCTAAGAAAAATGGCGATAACTTCAAAAACTTCCTAGAAATGGGAGATGAGGCAGCGTCTCCCATAAGAAATAACAAGATTTCCCACAAATATTTGGTAGTCCTAAAGTAAGGAGACTGGCGCATGCCCAGAAATGTTCTCTCTCTCTCTCTCTCTCTCTCTCTCTCTCTCTCTCTCTCTCTCTCTCTCACACACACACACACACACACACACACACACACACACACACACACACTCGTGCCAGGTCGTTTCGTTCCAAAAGATCTACCGTAACGAAATAGCAACAACAAAAATACACACACCAAAACATGCACACAATATCCCGTCTGTTGTATGGTTGAATTTATTTCCAAAATAGCGCGAGACTCCTCTGTTTTTGAGGCCGGCCTTCTCTCCTTTTCCCACTCCGGGGGCTCTTTCGCTAGCGTCTGTCCCACATCTCTTTTGCTTCGCTTTGTTGTCCGGTTTTTAAAAGGGGAAAGAGAGTTTGTGTAAAGAAGTGGGGGAGGCTGTCAACCTCAAGCAACCCAGCGCGTTCGATTTTACTCAGCTCCATCCTGAGCGGCAGAAAGCTTGCCTGTGTCCCGCAGGTTCTGACTTAAGCTTCTAGTCCTCAGTGTTACTGCGGGGAAAGGAAGGGGGCTGTTATTAAAGGATCAAATTCACCCCGTTACTTTTCCCAGTTTAGGCAAAAATGCAGCCAGCCTTCCCAACCCTGGTATCGTTCAGATATTTCCGAGTTTTTACTTCCATCCTCTCAGATCCTCTGCGGATCGCTGGGTAGCCAGCCCTGTGCGCCCAGCGGGGAAACAAGTTGCATTAATTAATAGTCCTTGCTCCAATTCTTCGGGCCAAAGGGGAAAATGCCCCCTTTAAAAAAAAACCCTTTTTTAAATTTGGCACTTAGAATTAATCCTTTAATCTCTTTCTACGCGTGACTTGGGATCAAACAAAAACAAAGGCTGGAGGATCCCAGCGCTTGCTTCGTTAGGCGTTCAGACGAGCCGCGTCTCCGCTGCCTCTTGTGCCCGACCGGAAGGCGTCGTCGCTTTGCCTCTTGCTTACAATCTTATTGGAAAGCTCCTTGGGGAGGAGAGAGACGCGTCTTTTGAATCCGGACCTTCCCCAGTTACAAGGGAAGCGAGCCCCCTGGCAGTTTTCCAGAGACCCCAGTTATCCTCCGACTTCTGCGTCCCTCTTCCTTCCCCGGCCGCTGCTGCCTCCTCCCGCCCCTCCGTCCCTCCCTCTCTCCCCCCTGCACTCTTCGCTCTCTTAGGAATCGGGCTCCGCATTTTGGCAGCTGGGATGATGGCAGCGCGGCGTCTCCTTTTTCCCTCTTCCCGACTTTCGCCCCCTTTTTCTCCGAGTTAGGGACGCTCGGTCAACTTTCCGACGTGGACAGGGAGGTGAAGCGAATCAACTCCAGAGCCAGAGAAACTGCAGAAAGGGGCTAACTAATCCTTTCAACCGAGCGGCTCGCTTTTCCTTTCTCTTTCTCCGCTTCGTAAATATTCGCGCCGCTGTTCTTCCCGCGGCAGTTTAAATGTAACGCTAGTTTAATCTTCCAGCTTTCCAAGGCTGCGAAATCGCGGCTCTGTTTTGATCAACCCTGAATCCTATTTCTTTCCTTCGGAGATTGCGACCCTTTGCCTTATGAGGACGGGGTATCCAAAACCTTCCCCTACATTCTCAGCTGCCTAAATCCTGATTCCCGAATCCTTGTCCGGATTTGCAGCGTTATCTTGAACTCTGAATTCAGGCGGAACCCACCAAAACCAAAGTTAAATTAAGTTAAAACGGAGACGGGTCTTTTTACAAGCCGTTTTCCCCCTTTCCACTTGGGTTGGTGCTAAGATTCCCATCCCGGAATTCTAGAAGCCGGATAGTCTTCCCTAGGAAGTCCTGAGTTCCAGATCTCCCCAACGGGCCCTCGCCAGGTGATAGTTGTTATCGTTTTCTAATATTTTGCAACACCAGTATAGACAGGTGTAATGAAAGCAACCGCAGCATTTTGAAGTAACTGTTTCTTGATGGGCTGCCAACTGAAGAATATTGCTTACTACTGGTAATAGCAATGGTAGCACCAAGTAGGCTTCCGATCGGAAAGATGCAGAAATCCAAATAAATTAATTAAAAACTAATTTGCAGGCAGTGCAGAGAGAGCGAAGGCGGAGTTAATTTACAGGGAAGGAGGCAAAACCAGCCGCTTCGCCTGGAGGACTCCCAAGAGACAACAGCAGCAACTTCCGAAGATTCAGACTTAAGCCCACTTTACAAAACTGTTTGCAAACTTTCCGGTTAGGTTAGATTTTATTTGCGAATCTAGAATTAGTCAGTACATAAAAGATCTGGAAGCTGGGTTCATACAACTCTTTATATTTAAAGCTCCGTTTTAAAACCCTTGGTGGTTTTTTTTTAACACAACACGCCATGGTCCAACCAATAAACCTTAATTGGGCTTAAGATGGCGGCCTGGTTTCCCCACTAGGCTAAGATAACTCACCACTTTTGCTCAACCCAATGCTCTGGGCGAACCCCACCACCAGAATGTGCATTGCGATTTTATTTTATTTTATTTGTCAAACGCTTACAATATAATAGAAATAAGAATAAGCATGAGTATAAATACATGAAATAGGTACGAATAAATGGGGACAATAGGACAGGGATGGTAGGCACGACTGTGCGCTTATGCACGTCCCTTACAGACCTCTTAGGAATGGGGTGAGGTCAATGGCGGTTAATCTGAGGGTAAAGGAGTGGGGGTTTGAGCAAGTGAGCATTTGAGCATTCTGGGTAAGCCAAGGATAGCCGGGTTTGCAGATCAGGCAAACCATATTAAGGAAAAAGTGTGTTGTGTGAACCTGATTAAAAAGTTCTTCCTTTCTCTATGAAGACTCTCAGTCATCCAGGTCACGTTTGTCCCAAAGGTGCTTTTTTTCAAAGCGCAACTGGACTATTCTTTACTTTTCTGAAGAACTGAAGAAGCTTCTTGAATGGGAAGCGAAAGGCCTTCAAGGAAAAACAAAAGAAAGCCCAGCTGCCTCTTGAAAAAGCACTTTTGGAATTCTACCCTTCTCAATTCTTTGCCCCAAAGAGACGGGGAGTCGGAGCAATCCTCCCCACATCTCATTCCGGGGATCTAAACCTGTTGGACCTCCGGCCTTAAACTATTTGATGCAGACACACCCGTGGGCCTTGCTTTTCTCCGAGTAGACAGACGGGTTTTTCCCCTCTAAAGCCCCGAAGCAGAGCGCCTGCCTTTTGGCCCCTCCAGCTGGGAAGCCTCAAATCTCAGGGAGCCCAGCGTCCCAGATGCGCAAACGATCCCCATAGATAGACACTTGGCAGCCGGCTAGTCCTCAATGGGCCAGGCCAGTCCGTGCGTGGAGGGGACCTTCCGCAGCGGCGGGGACAGCGCTCCGCTTCGGTCGTGGAAAGGCTCTCCAAATCGCGCCCGGGGCAAAGCGGCGCAGCTATCCCGGCCGCGCTCCTCCTTCGATGCCAGCCGAGAAACGCTGGAAGGCAACCCGAGGAAGCGGCCGGGAAGAACCCAGCTCCCACCGGACCCCGCAGCCCTGTCGCCGCGCTCCCCTGCTCTGTGTTCGAGTCCGAGAACAAGGCCAGCGGAGCAGAACGCTGGGCGGGGAGAAAGAGCCTCTCGGGCGCTTTGAAAAGCGCTCTAAGCTCGGGGAAGGGCGCAAGGCACAACAGAATCGCGTCTCTCTGGAGCAGAGGTCTCCAAACTGGGCAACTTTAAGACTTGTGGACTTCAACTCCCAGAATTCTCCAGCCAGCGTAGCTTAGTAGTAGTTGGAAGTCCACAAGTCTTAAAGTTGCCCAGTTTGGAGCCTTCTGCTCTACAGGTTGGCTGCGTTCATTCACACAACACGCTTAACCTGATTAACTGAATGAACTCGTTGCCGGAGTTCTAACTCAGCCCTTCACCGAGCTGGGGCAGCCGTTGGGCAAATGCAGTCCTGCAGACAGCACTGAAGAAACGAGCGGGGCCTAGAATTGGGAGGGGAGGAAATCAGATTTCGGCCTCGGGAAGCCGCATAAAACTGACCCCCGAGAGGGATTTAAGAGGACCAGTTCAGTTTGTGGCGTTAGAAAGGGCGCTCATTAAGTCCAATGGCATTGCCCGGCAAAGATCTGTTGGTAGGCGCGATCCACGTCTCGGAAGTCCCCATTCATGTCAATGGCACCTGAGGAAAGGAAGGAAGGAAGGAAGGAAGGAAGGAAGGAAGGAAGGAAGGAAGGAAGGAAGGAAGGAAGGAAGGAAGGATATTTCACTAGCATTCTTTATACCTCATAAATATACATAATAGGGACCTGTATGTTACATACATTTATTAAATTTCTAATTTTTTTTAAAAGGTAGTGGCGCAGATCTCTGCAAGAGAGGGCCTATATTAAGTGCAAAGGAAGCTAACTATTTTTCTTTTGTTTTGTTTTCACTTCTTTTCTTTTCAGACTACTATTAGTTCTTAAGCCTTGACACATCCTGTTCCTTGTCATCACTACCATCCCCATATTTCAGGGCCTTTAAAAAATACTGTTTGTCTTTAACGATCCTCTGGCTTTATTGAGAAACAGATTTCAGGATGGGTGGAGGGGAAGTCCTTCAGGAATACATTTTGGAATTTATTTTAAGAACTGGTTTAAAAGGAGGGAACCTGCTCTCTTAAACAGGGCTGCAAGTAGTGATGGCTGTTGTTTCTGCTGCTCTTATTATTCTTATTCTTATTGCTAGGGCAAGGCTGCCATCCATTTGCTCAAAAGCAAAAAAAGCCAGAGACTGAACCTGGCTTTAATCAACCATGTATCTCTTTACTGATGCTTACTCTTGTGTAAACCAATCTGCCAAGGATAGTTCTGGGTGGCTGTGGTGCTATGCACCATATTGAAAGAATATTTCTCTAAGGAACTCCCCAATCGCTCTCCCCCCCAATGTTTCAGTTTCTTGAAAATTATTTGAAAAATATTTCCACAACATGACAAAATCCTGGATCCAAATGGATATTTTTTAAAAATAGCTTGGATAGTGATCATTTGTGTGTGTGTGTGTGTGTACCCAGTCCCTGTTGATCAATTGCAACCCTCCAGCGATCTTCCTCTGGATCCATATTTTCCCCTATTCAGAACTTATGCCTGCATGAAGTCCATCTGAACTGAGTGCATCCTTTTAAGAAATGGTGGCAGTAAAATGAAAAGAGCCTTGGTGGTGCAGGCTGTTAAATGCCTAGCACTTAACTCCAGCTGCCTGCAATTAGTGCAGGCTCGAATCCCACCAGGCTCAAGGTTGACTCAGCCTTCCATCCTCTCGGGGTAGGTAAACTGAGGACCCAAGATTGTTGGGGGCAATCAGCTGACCTTGTAAAAATGCCGCTTAGTAACAAGCAGGCATATACAATGGAAGGAAGGCTATTGCTGAGCACATTGGGTTGTATCCCAAAAATTGTAAGCCGCCCTGGGTCTTTGGAGAAGGGCGGCATATAAATGTAATTTAAAAAAAAAAAGCAATTGGAACAATAAAAATGTGGCCCTTAAATTTGTGTGGGTTTTTTTTTCCCTCAAAAATGGAAGGAAGTATTGCCCAGTCCAAAAGATGGAGAACTTAATTTTGGAGCTGGTTCTTCCTTTCCCTTAAGAAGCCAAAGGACTCTCTTTCCCATAAGCCCCAGTAATGGCTGTGCCCAGCCTAGAAGGGGTCCCCAGCTTCTGGGTCTGGCAAAACTCTCAGAAAGTCCCAAGGAGCTGCTGAGACTACCTGACAGAATGCAAGAAGGGACCTTCCTTTGAATGGAGACTTCTTGCTGAGCTGCTCTTTCTCATTTCCAAAGCAGCAGCCAGACCACACGGTCTGCCAGCCCTCCTCCTCCTCCTCCTCCTCCTTCTTGCCTGGTTCCAGTCAGCTCTGTAGTCTTGCCTCAGGTGTGGGCTGGATCTTCCACCTCAGCCATGCTGCTGCTGCTGCTGCTGCTGCTGCTGCAGTCTCTTTGCCCTGCGCTTAGTGGGTTGGATGAGCCTCGCAGTTCTGGTTTATTCAATGAAACCAAAGTCAACGACAGGAAGTTCTTGACTTACAACCATTTGTGACTGTTCGAAGTTACAACAGAATCGAAAAAAAGTGACTTTTGACCCTTTTTGACCCTTTGTGGCTGTTATCCCTGGGGTCATGTGAGCACAATTCAGACACTTGTCAACTGGCATGTATTTATGACAGTTGCAGGGTCCCAGGGTCATATGATCACCTTTTGGGACCCTTTAACAAGCAAAGTCAATGGGGAAGCCGGATTCACTTAACAACTGTGTTGCTAACTTAACAATGGCAATGATTCTGTGACAAAAAGATCATAAATTGGAGCAAAACTCACTTAACAACTGCTTATCAATGGAATTTTGGGGCTCAGTTATGATCATAAGTTAAGGACTACCTGTATTGCTTGGCATGAGGATGAACCCAATCCTACCTGTCTTCGCCTGATGTTGGGAAGCTCCCAGCCTCTTTGGGAGGATGGTCAAGCATAAAACCAGCCTGGAGTCACTATATAACTGCAAAAGCCCACCACTGAAGTCCTTGGAACATCTACGTGTTCCCAGACATAGGCTGCCAGAGTGGGGAGATTCCTGTAATAAAGGCAGAACATAATAAAGTAGTTGGCTTGAACTCTGCACCTTTGAGTCTAGGTGCTTGCACTCGACACCTGGGCTCCTCTGTGAAGGAGGCAGTTGTCTTTCAATTGGCTTGGAGTCTTTCATGAACTAAATCCCCCCCCCCCCAATAAACCTGAAATTCCAGAACCTTCCACTTTGAAGAATAATCTCTCTGGGGGAGAATTAGAATATGAATTATGATCAATTATGGGTTAGTAAGACCAGCTTCTCTTTCTCTATGGCTTTGGTCACCCATCTCTCAAAGCCATGAAACCAACTGCTGTTGTGCGGCTGAGCGTGTTGCAGAACTCCGGCATTTGTGGCTTAATTAATAAACCCCACATAAACCATGGCTTAGGATCTAAATCTCTCTCCAATTGGGGTCACCCATCTTACAAAGCTGCCGTGTGGTTTGCTGGTGTATATGCATCTAAGAGTGCTGCCAGAATATATTAGCGTTTAAGATAGGGAGCTCCTGAGGCAGGAAACAGCCTCTTCTGATTATGAACCTCTGAGGGTGTTGTATAAACAAAAATAATAATTTAGCAAAGCAAGGTCTTAATCTAGCCATTAAACTAATTAACAAGTGAAGTTGAACTGGGTGTGATGCCGCCAAATTATACACTTTTAGGCTGTAATCCTACAGCCACTCACTTGAGAACAAGTCTTACTGATCTCTACAAGGTTTATTTCCGTAAACTGGGCAGGTCTGTACAGTTAGGGCCTGATCCATTGCACTAAACTGACTACATCATGTCACACATGAAAGGAGTTTAATCCTAAGATAACATTTGTTTTTCTTTGTCAAGCCCCTTAGTTGTTGCCTTGATAGTGTAGTAGGTGTAGCTCACAAAATCTGATACCTTTTAATAAAATGTGCTATCAGATTCCTCCTGATTTTTTAACAACTGCATGCTAACACAGCTCTTCTGCAAAATTCCTGTAAGGAGGCAATTAATTTCCCACTAAATTTGCAGGTAAACTGTCCCTACTTAGATTCATATTTGTTTCTGGGGAAAATGGGTTTACAGGCAGGCCTTTGAATTAAAAGCACAGCTGTCCTGCTTCCTCCTTGTAACAGAAAATGAAAGAAGGGTGAGCTTTAAATGACTGGATTTTGAGAGTTGAAGTCCACCTATCTTCAAGTTGGCAAGGCTGGGAAACACTTTTGAGAGAGTTTAGCTCTCTCAAAAGGTAAGACCTGATCCACGGACTCATACTTCCTAAAGCTGTGACTTACTTGGGCAGAATTAAATTGATTGTATACATTGTTTCCCACTTTTGACGGGACATTGCTATCAAGAAAACTAGTTTTTAAAATACATTGCTACCAAGTTACCTCTCAGGTACCTCTCAGGTGGTCTTGATAATAGGGGGAAAATATACCAAATTATTCACTCTAAGCATCAATAAATCTCCTATTTAATCAAAGCCCAAATAAGGTGGGTGAAATGGCTTTTGTTAAAAAATAAATCATGAATTAAATGTTAATTTAATGTTTTATTTAATGTCTATGGAGAGTCTCAGTCATCCAGATCATGTTTATCCGAAAGGTCCTTTTTCCAAAAGACAACTGGACCTTCTTGTTATTTTTTTAAAAATGTTTCGCTTCGTCAGTTTTCTGAAGAATTGAAGAGGCATCTTGGATGAGAAGCACAGATGTTTAAAACAAGAACAAAACCCCCAAGAAAGTCCAGTTTCCTTTTGGAAAAAGCCCCTTTACGATATTTTTATTTAAACTGGATTTGAATAAAAGTCATTGTTAGGTGAAAAAAAAACCCAAATAATCAGAGTAATGTTAACCCAATGATTTTTCAATTATACTTTTATTGATTAGTAATCTACAGGGGGGAAAAAACCAAAAACTAAGTGAAGAATATAGAAAGTTGTAATAAGGAGCAGAAAAGAAGAAAGACAACGAATCAAAAGTTGTTCATGTCCAAATAACATGAGAATTGACAAAATTCATTTTCCCATTAACATAATAAATATAAAGTCTCCAGATGTGACAAAACTGATTCTGGCTCCTGAAGATTCATTATCTAATTTTACCAATAAATATTTTTAATCAAGTGGTTGAAAAAACTATTATGAATAGAAAAGAATAGAATAGAATTCTTTATTGGCCAAGTGTGATTGGACATACAAGGAATTTGCCTTGGTGCAAATGTTCTCAGTATACGTAAAAGAAAATATACATTCATCAAGAGTCAAGATTAATATTAATGAATTATAGAGTTTCCCAACACTGAGACACAATCAGCAAGAAAGCCATTGCATTCCTATTTTTCAGTGTAGCATCAGATCATATCCCTCAAGGTCACAGTCCCAGCTTACAAGAGCATTCAACCATTTGTTTCATAATAATACTAATTTTACTTAAAAAAAAACTTAAAAAACGGATGTTATTTTATCACATGACCGTAATCTAGGGTAAAATGATCCCTTATCTCTACAGCCCCCCAACACCTTGAAGAATTATTGTATGATATAGATGTTAATCTAACTGGGGTTAGATGCCACTGGTATAACCCTATGCATTCATTTCTTGGATAGAGATAGAAGGGATATCTTCAGATTGCCATAGTGCAACATTTCCAAACTTGGCAACTTAAAAATCTTTGGACTTCAACTCCCAGAATCCCCCAGCCCAGCATGCTAGAGTTAGAGAGAAAAGAGGTGTCATCTGTCAAAACTGGATATCTTTTTTCCAAATGTAAGGTGTGGTTCTGGTAAAGACATTATTAGTTTTGCTTGTTTTTTTAAAAATATTGACCTGAAAGGATATATAATTTTTTAAATTATTGGGGTCTAATATAATCTCTCTAAAAGTCCACAAACTATGGAGTTTTAAATAAACAATGAAATAATCAACAATTAATCTCTATAACGAATTTCTCCTTCTACTTTAACTCTTATCATAATCAACTTGTCAAAAGCTTTGTTTTCTGAAAGTTGTCTGGTCTTAATGGATGTATTTCTGGAAAATCAATGGAATCATTCCTCAGAAACATATTTCAGTTCCAGCCAGCCAATTTAAGCATCTCATTTTATCCTGATAAAAATAAACAGTTTTGCCCGACGCAATAACTTTTAAAACTTTATAAAAATGTCCTGAGAATCTTTTACTGTAACTTCTATGGATACCAGCTGAAAAAAATAGCAACTATCATGTTTCTTCTCTAAGCTGATGACTCTCAGATGTGTTCAACTACAAGTATTTTTATTACTTGTTGCTTAGGCAGTGGCAGGTAGTTACATGGGGAAGTTACCATGGGAAAGCTGTGATCCTGGAATATTTTGAGATCTACTGGGGAAATTAAACCCTGCACAAATTTTACAACAAAACAAATATGTTGCATGACTTAGTTGTAAGAATGAGACAATGCTATAAATCTTGCTTGATCTATTTTGTAAATCACCCTGCGTTAACAGTGATTTAAAAGTAGTAATAGGGAACTGCTATTAAATCAGTGGTTTAAAAACTGTTTTTTGAATGCTAATCTAAAATATTGATTGAAGTTGCCTAGATTTCAATTAATACAACCTGCCAAATAATAATTGAAGTGTTTACTGAATGTAGATGCAATATCTTAATATTTAGTGGGTGTGTGTGTGTGCGTGCGTGCATATTAATTTCACTAGACTTAACTCCTCAGATAAGTGTTTGTATGCCTGTATTTTAGGGCTGATACATATAATAACTGTCTTTTTCAAGAGCTTAGGAGATACTAGTAATAATGGAATATATTATAATTTTATTCTGTGCCTAAAAGTTAGAACAATTAATCAGTTGAATGGCTTGCCTCCAGAAGTTACGGGTGCTCCAACACTGGAGGTTTTTAATAAGAGATTGGATAGCCATTTCTGAAAGAATATAGGGCTTCCTGAGATTGGATTAGAAGACCTCCGAAGTCCATTCCAACTCTATTATTCTGTTACGTAAAGCAGAATGGCCCTTTCCTTTCCTTTCCTTTCCTTTCCTTTCCTTTCCTTTCCTTTCCTTTCCTTTCCTTTCCTTTCCTTTCCTTTCCTTTCCTTTCCTTTCCTTTCCTTCCCTTCCCTTCCCTTCCCTTCCCTTCCCTTCCCTTCCCTTCCCTTCCCTTTTCTTTGTATAATGTCAACCCAGTTTTTCATTCCAAAGTCATCCCAAAGGAAAGCACTTACAATGCCATACAAAATGACAGACATTTAGAACCATATAAAGGATATGTGTCAAAGAATGCCAGAGCAGTGAGAGAAACATGGTCTGTACACAACACATCTTTTTTGTTAATGTCATAAGCTGACTAGGCTTTTCAGCCACCGTAAAATAATTCTTTTCGTAAGATAATCTTATGTGTGTGCTGCATTCAAAGGGTTCACTCTGAGAAAAGATTGTCCTTAAAATTAGTAATAGACAATACAGTTTCATTCCTGCTCCAGTTTGTTTTTACTCATTCTTAAATAATTCCACCCAGAGTTGTGGATAGTCGGGTAATATATTAATTTAATAACTTTTTGTTATGTCTGTCCTGATTCTGATCGTGAGAAGATTTAAATGCATTTAATCATTTTTTAAAAATGTTTGTCTAAGTGATGTTTCAAAAAAAAGGAAAAGAGAAGGAAAGACATTTCGAAATGTAAATTTTCTCAATATATGCATAAGTAAACATAGAGTTCATTTTTTCGTTTTTTTTTTTTGCAACTGAGCGGTCTAGAAATTGCAGTAATAAATAATGCATCAAATAAATACATGAAAACATATCCTATGAAAACATATGCAGAATAATGGTAGAAAGTGTAAATACCAATGGACATTTCCACTCCAAGTTTAAATTACATTTCAATCCATTCATGTCAATCCATTCATGTCACTCTACTGCATGAGTCAAAAAGAGGCCTGTGAAAATATCTACAGACCCCTCACATCCCAGACATAAACTGTTTCAACTCCTAAATGACACTATAGAGCACTGCACACCAGAACAACTAGACACAAGGACAGTTTTTTCCTGACTGCCATCACTCTGCTAAACAAATAATTCCCTCAACACTGTTCAACTATTACAAAGTCTACACTATTATTACTGTTAATCTTCTCATCTCTCCTTACCACCCATCCCCTCCCACTTGTGACTATATGACTGTAACTTTGTTGCTTGTATCCTTACGATTTATACTGACTGTTTCCTAATATGATTTGATTGCTTATTGTACCCTATGACTATCATTAAGTGTTGTACCTTATGATTCTTGACTTTTGATGATTGTATCTTTTCTTTTATGTATACTGAGAGTATTTGCATCAGGACAAATTCCTTGTGTGTCCAATCACACTTGGCCAATGAAGAATTCTATTCTATTCTATTCTATTCTATTCTATTCTATTCTATTCTATTCTATTCTATGTTTCCCAAATCAAGTTCTTCAATCTTTACATCCCCACAATAACAATCTAATGCAATCTTATTTTCTCAGAAGTAAACCCTGTTGACTTGCTTCTGTGGCCATGTGAACAGGAACCCCTGCAAATTATAATGCCAATATATCCGGATGTTGGGAAGGCCAAGGTTTAGAACTGCAGCCTTAAGTGTGTTTATTCTTTTTGTAAACAACCATTTGACTGGGATGGTATAATGCTCCTGCCTTGAGCAGGGAATTGGACTAGAAGGCCTTAAATGTCCCTCCCAGTCCTGTGGTTGAATTATTCTATAGGATTGCAACTTGGGGCTCACCCAAGAGAACATCACACCTACCCAGCTCATGTTAAATAGTGTTTAGCCCTGGCTCCAAAATGTCCCTTGAATGGTTACAATGAGTGGTGGGATTCTAATTTTTTTTACTACCGGTTCTGTGGGCATGGCTTGGTGGGCATGGCTTGGTGGGCCTGGCAGGGGAAGGTTACTGCAAAATCTGATTCCCTCCCCGCCCCACTAACTTGCTTTCCAGCTCCCTTCTCCTGTGCAGGGCAACCAAAGAAGACCCAGCCAATCAGCTGGGACTCGGGAGGCAGAGAATGGATGAGGGCGGGGCCAATCAGAGGCGGTATTTGCCGGTTCTCCAGAACTGGTCAGAACCTCCTGAATACTACCTCTGGTTACAATTCATGCTGTTTAATGGACAGTTTTAATTACTGCATAATTCTAAATGCCACCTTTGATTCCTTCTAGGTGGTATCCCTTGGAGACGTTCCCGATGGGACAGTGGTAACGGTCATGGCTGGTAATGATGAGAACTATTCAGCTGAGCTTCGGAATGCTTCAGCTGTAATGAAGAATCAGGTGGCCAGGTTCAATGACCTTCGCTTTGTTGGACGGAGTGGCCGAGGTAAGGACTTTAAAGGAACTTAAGCTTATGGAGTGCAGGTTTTCTAATCGCTAACCTCTTTCCGCAGCATTCCCATCCTTCTGAGGCAGCTCTATATTTAAAGCCAGAATGAAGGCATCTCTAACTTGGTGGGAACCGATGTGTTGCAGAAGTTCAAGTATTCCACCTCTGTGTCTCTGTGTGTGTGTGTGCGTGCATGCACTTCCGCATGTTCTCTATTAATAAAGGAGAATATTCTGTTACAATAGAGAATATGTTTCTCTATTTATTGTAAAATTGAGAAACAGGTAGTCCTTGAACAAAACTCAGCCCAAAATTTCTGTTGCTAAAGCAAGACAGTTGTCAAGTGAGTTTTATCCAGTTTTACAATCTTTCTTGCCCCGGTTGTTAAGTGAATCACTGCAATAGTCAGATTAGTAACATGGTTGTTAAGTGAATCTGGCTCCCCCATTGACTTGGCTTGTCAGAAGTTGCAAAAGGGGATTCCATAACCCTGAAACTGTCATAAATACAAGCATCTGAATTGTGATCACATGACTGTGGAGATGCTATAGTGGTCGTAAGTGTGAAAAATGGTCATAAACAGGGGTGGGATGCTACCGTTCGGCCCGGTTTTATAGAACCTGTAGCTGTGAAGAGCAGCTGACACCAAACTGGTTTGGTATTTGGCCCACCTGCCTGCCCGGGCTCTTACCTGTCCTTTATGCCCTGCTTTCCCCTCCTCAGCTGCTTTGTGTGGCACAGCTGAGGTTGAAAAAGCAGGAAACAAGAGGATTTTCAAAGATGACACAGCTGATGATTTCTTGCAAACGTTGCACACACGATAGAACCAGCAAATCGCTCCACTGACTGGCCCCACCCCTCCCCGCCCACTCACTCTTTACCTGGCATGGGAGCCATCCAACTTGCCTGGTTTGGTAAGTTGCTATTTTTCCTTCCCCCCCACCCCCACCCCCGACCTTCTGCTCTGCCAGGAGACTTTTATTAGCTAGAAAGCAGGAAATCCTTGGATTTCTTGCTTTCTAGCTAATCTAAAAGCAGAGGCAAACCTTCCTTAGGACGGAAGCTTTTCAGTGCAGCCAATTGCAGATAGATCTCTAAATTAATCTGTGATTCTGTGAGCAACTCAATCTGCCTGCCTGCTTTGCCTGCTAAAAGTTGTTGTTTTTTTAAATAAAAAAAATCAATATTTACATACATGGTGTGTTGTGAGTTAATTTTGTGAGTTTGCTTGCTGGAAAATTTTATGAGTTTGCTTGCAAGTAAATTTTATGTGGCAGACTCAGGTAGCGGATTGCGGATAGATAGATCTCTAAGTGAATCTGTGAATTCTGTGAGCAACTCAATCTGCCTGCCTGCTTTGCCTGCTTTTGGGTAAAAGTTGCTCTTTTTTAAATAAAAAAATCAATATTTACATAAATATTTATAATATTTACATACAAGCCATGCCCACCCAGTCACATGACCACCAAGCCACTCCCACAGATTAGGCCACACCCACAGAACCAGTTGTTAAGAAATTTGAATCCCACCCCTGGTCATAAGTTACTTTTTTCAGTGCTGTTGTAACTTCAAGCAGTGACTAAACAAATGGCATTAAGTCGAGGGCTACCTGTGTAAGGTTTTTGAAGTGTGCTCTGGATTAAATGTTCGTGCATATGAAGTTCTGGAAGAAAACATTGGTAGATGTAAACAACTGTATAAACAATAGTCCCACGATTGTATGTATCCCCCTCAATCCTTTGTGGATGATTTTAAATCTTCTCCAAATATTTCTGCTGAATTGTAACATTTAATGCTTAATTATGAAATCATAGGGAGTAATCGCTTTCATTGTGTTTAACTGCTTTCATTTTGATTAATGCTCAATTATGTTTCATCTTGGCTTGGCCCTATCTCTTTCATTTTCTGGCTTCTGTTTGCTGTTGGGTGTATGGCCCTTGTCCCATGGCTTAGAGGCTAAATCAGTGTTTTGCAAACTTGGCAACTTTAGGATGTATGGACTTTGGTTCTCAGAATTCTCCAAGCAGCCATCCTAGCTGGGGAATTCTGAGAGTTGAAATCCACACACATTTTAAAGTTGCTCAGTTGGTGAAACACTAGGCTAAGTATTGCCCCGAGCTAAACTTGTCCTTTTCTATCAAGGCTATCCCAGTTCATGGTGCAGTGTGCACAGAAGGTGTGTTGGGGTTTAGACCATCAATATCCCCAGCCTTTTTAATCACATTTTGGATATAAAGGTGGGGTCCTTCCACCACACCTTGGGAATTTACTGATGTTGTTGCCTAGTTTGGTAATGAAATTTCGCCAAAGAAACTATCAAAGTCAGAGAACACCAGGGACCCCACAATTCAACCTTGGGCTACAAATATTCTCTTCCTTGGATAAATGCTTGAAAATGAAAGGAATTCTTGTCCAAGCCTAATTCTTACATCGTTTCTTTCAGCTAGGTTTACTGAGATGAAAAGTTTATATGTATTCCAGCAGCAGAACTCCTTCCTATTCAGAAACAAGTTATACCATACAACGTTGTCAGAGTAATTCATACATTCTTGTAAGGAGGAGACTTTACATTGTGACCATATGATCAAGCAAAGGTTTCATCCTGGGAAAGTTTTTTTTTAATTACATTTATATGCTACCCTTCTCCGAACACTCAGGGCGGCTTACAATTTTTGGGATACAACCCAATGTGCTCAGCAATAGCCTTCATTCCATTGTATATGCCTGTTTGTTACTAAGCGGCATTTTTACAAAGTCAGCTTATTGTCAGCCCCCAACAATCTTGGGTCCTCACTTTACCTACCCCGAGAGGATGGAAGGCTGAGTCAACCTTGAGCCTGGTGGGATTCGAGCCTGCAGTAATTGCAGGCAGCTGGAACTTAAGTGCTAGGCATTTAACAGCCTGTACCACCAAGGCTCAAAGTTGCAGCTGACTGAAGCTGCAGGAAGTCTCCTGAATCTTTAGCAATCTAAACCAATGGTTATTATGTCTCTGTGCATTCATAGGAAACAGCTTTATACCAGTTTGAGCAAGGAATGAGATATGGTCAAAAAAATGATGATAATAGCCACATTGGTGTGATTGAAACTCACCTGATGGTCTCTGAGCTTGGTGGTTTTCTTGTAAACTTTTCGTTACCAAATTAGGTAACATCATCAGTGCGTTGTGATTGTGCATTGATCGATGCACAACTAGGGAACTGATGATGTTACTTAGTTTGGTAATGAAACATCTGCAAGAAAACTGCCAAGCTCAAAGACCACCAAGGACGCCACAGTTCAATCCTGTGCTACAAATATTCCCTTCCGATGAAACTCACCTATTGTGTTTGTGTATGTGTGTTTTACAGTTGAACATGGAGCTTCAATTACACTTTTGCAGCTATCATCTTGACTTTTGGTAGCCAGACACAGCCACTCACCCACAAGGTCAACCCTGACACGTAGACTCTTTAGAATGATCAGTGAATAAAATGGTCAAATTAGGGTTAGGGTGACTTTAATTCAGTCTTCTTTGCAACTCAACCACTGTCTTTAGCAGGCATTCTTTCTGCAAAATGTGGCAGGCGCTCCAAGTCTTACAGTGGCGTGCTGGCCTCCCCCCACCCTTCCCCCGAATGTCAAATCCCTCAAACAGGAATTGTGAAAAAAGATTTCTGGGGCTTTTCGACAAATGATCTTACAAACGATTTGCATGTAATAACTGTTTACTTGTTGCGCTCTGTGAAACCCAACTAGTTTACATTCTTTTCTGCATTTCCGTTTTCCTGCTGGATCTTTTCCCCAAATGGCAGGCGGTCTTTTTTCTTTCAAACTGCTGCCCCCACCCACCGCATTTAACTGCTTGCAGGTTGATGAATGGAAAATGTTTTGCTTTTATGAATCACACTTTCATTTCTGTACTCAATTATTTGCTTAAGTCTCCTCCTCTTCCTCCTCCTTCTTTTTTTCCATCCATTTTACACAGAGTTCCAAACGTGAACTTAGCTCAATCCAAACTTGACTCTTGAATTCATTAGGAGCCCCCACTTGGGTCTCCATGTCTGGGCTGAGAAATTACAGTAGTCTTGACTCCTTTGATTTCAATTCTTCTCTCTTCAACTTGCACCAAGCTTAGAAAAGTGGTGGCGGGGTGGGATCTTTGTCTTCTGTTTCAGACAAGCTTTTGATCAAACGTCTATAAAGCTCATTAAAATATTTTCATACATAGGACAAGGTTTTTTTTTAGCAGAATTGGTAATGATTGAGGTTTTTTTCCCCCCTTCTGGATGGAATATTTTGGATTGGAAATGGGACTGCGTGAGCTGCATATATGAATGTATCCATCCTTCTGCTTAATTAACTCCTTCCATGCTGAAGTCAGATTCTGGGTTGAGATTTGAAACCCTCTTTTCTTCTAATTATGATCTTTTTATCCTGGAACCCACCACTGCTGGGAGCTATGGCAGTGTGTAAAATCCAACCGTAGCAAGATATTAACGAGGGTAATCATTTTATTTTTATTTTATTTTTATTTTTAATTAGATTTATATGCCGCCCTTCTCCGAAGACTCAGGGCGGCTTACAATTTTTGGGATACAACCCAATATGCTCAGCAATGGCCTTCATTCCATTGTATATGCCTGCTTATTACTAAGCGGCATTTTTTACAAAGTCAGCTTATTGCCCCCAACAATCTTGGGTCCTCAATTTACCTACCCCGAGAGGATGGAAGGCTGAGTCAACCTTGAGCCCGGTGGGATTCGAGCCTACAGTAGGCAGCTGGAAATTAAATGCAGGCATTTAACAGCCTGAGCCACCAAGGCCCTTTAACCCTCATCAACCTACCACCATTCATTTAGCAATAGCAATAGCACTTAAACTTATATACTGTTTCATAGTGCTTTACAACACTCTGAGCGATTTACAAATATTGCCCCCAACAATCTGGGTCCTCATTTTAACCAACTGTGGAAGGATGAAAGGTTGCGTTCAACCTTGAGCCAGTCAGGATCAAACTCCAGGTTGTAGGCAGAGTTTGTCTGCAATACTGCATTCTAACCACTGTACCACCATGGCTCCTAGAAGATACAATGGTAATAAAAATGTGACTTAGGACCAGTCTTCACACTTGCAGCATCTCCATAGTCACATGACCAAAATTTGTGCATTTGGCAAATGGCATATATTTACCATGGTTTCAGCATCCCAGAGTCATGTGATCATTGTTTGTGATCTTCCCAGCCAGCTTCCAACAGACAATGTCAACGAGGGAAACTGGATTCACTTAACGACTCCATGATTCTCTTAATAACTGAAATGATTCACTTAACAACCATGACAAAAGGTAGTAAAATCGGACCCCCGCTTCTATGTGACAAATACTGCAACACTACTATCATGTCACCTTAGTTCTTTTTCCTCCTGGACTAGCCACATCCAATTCCTTTATATGCTTCATATGCTAAGATAAAAGTGGCCTCGGTTTTATTCATGATCCGAGATGCTGGCAAATAGCAATAGCATTTAGACTTATATACCACTTTATAATGCTTTACAGCCCCCTCTAAGCAGTTTACAGAGTCAGCCTATTGCCCCCAACAATCTGGCTCCTCATTTTACCCACCTCGGAAGGACGGAAGGCTGAGTCAACCTTGAGCCTGGTGAGATTCAAACTGCCAAATCAGCAGTCGGCAGAAGTAGCCTGCAATACTGCATTCTAACCACTGCACCACTGTGGCTCAAAACTAACCAGTTTCATTATCAACTTCTTCTGTTTGACCACAATCCCTGGTTTGCCAGGCAGCCTGACAATGCTATAACTCCACCTCCAACCGGCAGTGGCTGAGTATCTCCAGTATTCAGCAAAGGAGGCCGTGATTATGTGGTTTGAAGACAGGGTTGTAGGAACTCAATTGCCTTCAGATTCACCAGAGCTCTCCTTGTTCTGAAGGTAGAGAAGGTTCCCTGATGACTTCGGGGCACTTTCCTCACATTTGCAATTTGAACATTCAAAAAAGACCTATGTGTACACCTGGAAACCACAAAGCCACAGAAATGAAAACTATCTTGGAAGATGAGTCAGACATCTGGAATTTGCTGAATTCCCTGTCAGGCATGGAGGGGTCGGCCAGGAAAGTGATAGAGTAGTATTTCTCAACCAGGACTAGTTTCTGAGGTGTGGACTTCAACTCCCAGAATTCCCAAGCCAGCCTTGCTGACTGGAGAATTCTGGGAGTTGAAGTCCGCACCTCAGAAACCAGTCCAGATTAAGAAACACTGTGGTAGAGCATAAGTTTGGAATGAATGCCATTTCTTAGATGAGGAAATAGTGACTGCAAAGAATGTCCTACTCATTTATTTTAAGGTATCCTCATCTATTACTATAATTAATGAGCCAAAAGAAACAGCTCCATTCTGTAGAAGAAAAAGAAAGATTTGCAGATAAACTTTAGACAATTCTATAAAAACAGGAAGTTTTCCATACATAAAAAGTATTATGAGCATAACTTATATTTATGTTTTATTGGGAAAATCTCTGGCTCCTCTAATGTAATTAAAACATTCCTCAATACTAGCTCATATTTGTTAAATAAAATCCTCAAGCATTAATTTTGAAAATGATGAAGTAAATATTATGTTTTCTTTGACCCGAAACAAATTCCTCTAACTGTCATATACTGCAACAGGAAGAACTGAAAAATCAAGATCAAAAGAAAGGGTTTGACTGTTATAAAACAAAATAATAACATAAAATAAAATATAAAATAAAATAAATAAAACCCCGTACTGAATTAATTGGAGATAAGAGATACTGGCAATCTAATTTATACCATGATTCAAGTTAAACATTCAGCTAATATATATTTTAGGAAAACATGTTTCATCTAAGACACACAAAATTTTATCAACCGTATTATCTGGCTAACATGGATGGAAGAAAAACTATGGGTCAGTTTTACAATTTGATGAATAATTTGGAATCACCAAAATATATCCTAGTGCATGAAGTGACAATAAAATCATGCTGGCATTTGCATAGAGCTTTAACTTAGATTTAGAAAACATTTATTGCACAAATCAAAGAATTGTATTATTTTTAAAAAGTTTGTGATAAAATTTAGTGGTGTTGTGCAGAAAACCGCAGGTGAAGGGCCTCTTATCTTGGGGTTGTTTTTGCTTTCTAGTGCTGCATTTAATGGGATGTAGTTGGAATTTTCTCATTTTTGCTTCTGTTTGTTGTTGAGTACTATCCAAATTCTTGTGGGATTGGAGCAAATTATAAGGAGAAATAGACATGTAGACGGATAAATAGGTAGAATTACATTTGGGGATAAATGTTGAAATGTTGATTCTTGAGGGAAAGATACATTTCATTTTAGTAAATATGAGAGAAATGCTGATTGGAACATTATTATTACTAGTAAAACTGAAAGGAGAAGCAGACACATGTTAGCCCTGCATTTAATGGAGTTATTGCTTAAAAGCAATATTTTATCAAACAATAATGAGATGGCTATTCATCTATTTTCAGCATCTTTTTATTGAGGGGTTCAAATAGGAAAATATTAACTCTTCTCTATTAAAATACATTTTTATTTGGATCTTGCCTTTATTATTTTTACAAATAAGGCAATGAATATATCCAACACACCTCTCTCATCTTCCGCACAACAACAACCCTGCGAGGTTGGTTGAACTGAGAGAGAGAGTAGTTAACTAACTTAAAGTTACCCAGTTGACTTTCATGGCTTAGGCGGGACTTGAACTAATGGCCTCTTGCTTTCTAGCCTGGTGCCTTAACCACTAGACCAAAGTAGCTCTCACCTCAGTAATGATTTTTGAGAGCTCAACACATGGGAAACTGCAATAAGAGCCGGAGATGGCCACAGCTTAATCATACATTGAAAAATGGACTTTCTATACAGTATTATACTTTGGAACAGTGAAACACACCAGATTCAATCCAGATACAAGTACTGTGTTTCCCTGAAAATAAGTCCCTGTCTTATATATTTTTTGCCATCAAAAAAGGCACCAGGTCTTATTTTGGGGGGATGTCATCCACTGATTAACTTCACTTGCGTGTCGCCCCAGGCCTCCTTTTCGCTGTCACAGGCCTTAAGGAACTTCTTCTTCTGGGGCCAGCAAGGCTTTCCTGAAGGCCTCTGAGGCTGATAACAGAGCTCTGGATCGATCCTGAGATTTATTATCAGCTACAGAGGCCTTCAGGAAAGCCTTGCCAGCTGCAGAAGAAATGGGCCAGCAAGGCAAGTGTCGGGGTGTGCGAGGCCTGGCTACCTGTCCAAAGGTAAGCAGTAGGGCAGCTCCACCCCCCCATCTCCACCCTAGCTTAATTTTTACTCGTGCACTCTGGAGTGGGTGGGATCTTAATTAGGGCTCATTTTGGGAGTAGGGCTTATATTGGGTGCATGAGTAAAAATCAAGCTAGGACTTACTTTCAGGGTAGGTCATATTTTCAGGGAAACAGGGTAGTCCTCAACTTACAACAGTTCATTTAGTGACCGTTCAACATTACAATGGCACTGAAAAAAATGACTTTCACACTGATGACTGTTGCAGCATCCCCATGGTCACATGATCAAAATTCAGCTGCTTGGCCCTTGACTTGCATTTATGACATTTGCAGTGTCCTGGGGTCACGTGATCACTTTTTGTGACCTTCTGACAAGCAAAGTCAATGGGGAAGCCAGATTCACTTAACAACCATGTTACTAATTTAACAACTGCAGGGACTCAACTGTGGCAAGAAAGGTTGTAAAATGGGGCAAAACTCACTTTAACTGTCTCGCTTAGCAGCAGGAATTTTGGGCTTAGCTGTGGTTGTAATTTGAGGACTACCTGTACAGTATTTAAGAATGCTGAGAGCTAATTTGGCGTAGTAATTAAAGGTACCAGAGACAAATAACCAGGAGATGGTGCATTCTAATCCTTCCTGAGACCCAAAATCAGCCAGGTGACCTCGGGCCAGTCCTTCTCTTTCTCAGCCCTAGGAAGAACAGGCAAGGCAAAACCACTCTAAAACGTCCTGCCAACAAAACTGCAGGGACTTGCCCAGGCAGTCACCGGGAGTCAAGTCTGATCAAAGGCATTCCTGCCCACCCCCCACCCCCAAAATAAGAACGTTATGTGAATGTTCATGTGTACACAAGGTGAGCAAATACCTCAATACATACAGTTGAAATAGCATTGTTCAGTGTTGAGCTTATTGTAAGATTTACACCAGTAGGTATAAATTAAACATGATAGATATTGTGTCCTTCTAGATGTCAGCTTGAGAATCAAAATTGTCAACAAGAAGGTCTCAGTTTCAGATCTGCTTGGAAATGCAACGTGGATGGGTAACTTCTCTATGCAAAACAGGCATTTTGTTAGTCTACCCTATTTTGTTATAGTTTTTTTTAAAATAGAAGTACGTACTCTACTAAAGAGGATCCTATCAGTTCCTGAATTGTTGCAGCCTTTTTCCCCTCTGATTTCCTCTCCTTGCTATTTCTTTTTAAGGAAAAAGCTTTACGCTGACCATCACAGTCTTCACCAACCCTACTCAGGTTGCTACATACCACCGGGCCATTAAAGTGACCGTTGATGGTCCCCGGGAACCAAGAAGTAAGTGAACTCTTATTTTCAGAAAGGAAACTGGTATCTATTCTCATGTTCGCTCTCTGCGTCCATCCTCTTGGTGGCCAAATTGGATTAAGTAGATGTCGCTGACAGATGTCATTCTTGAAATGTTGAAGCGTGTTTCTTGTTGTGGGTATTTTTGAGACCACCATCACCATCGTCTCCAATGGAGGGTCCTGCCGGGGGAGGAAATGCAACCAGGATGGCCAGTGGGAATCACTGAAAGAAGAGCTTGTCTTGATTTGGTTGGGATGCAGCCAGGGGTGGGATTCAAATTTTTAAACAACCGGTTCTGTGGGCGTGGCCAGGTGGGTGTGGCCATGTGACTGGCTGGCCATAGCTTCTTTTTCTTTTTCTGCAGCACCCCCACCTATGTTTTTTTTTTTGCCTCCTGGGCCTCAGGGCAGCCTCATGGGGAGGGGGTGTTTTTGTTCCCAGAAGGCTTCCCTGAGGCCCAAGAAGACAAAAAAAGGAGCGTGGGGGGGCACCCCACGCCCCTTTTTGCCTCCTGGGCGAAGCAATAAGACAGCAAAGGGGATCCCGGCACAGCTGATTGTCAGAACAGCTGATCGTCGGGAGGAGAGAAAAAAAGAAATACCTTAAGGAGCAGGGAGAGGAGGAGAATGCAGTCAGCAATGTTGGGTATGTGCACAATGTCCCGCATGTGCAATAAGGGCTGACTGGGTGGGGAGAGAAGGGGTGGGCGGAGAGGGGAGGGGCCAGCCAGGGGCATGATTTGCTGGTTCTCTGAACTGCACAGAGTTGTAACAACTGGTTCAATAGAACCGGTCTGAACCGGGAGAATCCCACCCCTGCATGCAGCAGAACGTAGGTTGGGAGAGGAAAAGAAGTACAGGTAGTCCTGGACTTATGACTACAACTAAGGTCAGAATTGGCCTGGCTGTCAATCACTGCATTCATTAAGTGAATCTGTCTCTCCCCCATTGACTTGTTTTCTGGGAAGCCAATTGGGAAGGCCACAAATGGCAATCACATGACCCCAGGATGCTGCAGTTATCATGAATATATGCTGGTTTCCAAGCACCCAAATTTTGGTTGCATGATTTGTAGGGATTCTGCAATTGTTGTAAGTGTGAGGACAGGTTGTCAGTCACTGTTTTCAGTGCCATTGTAACTCTGAATGGTCCCTAACTGGATGGCTGTAAGTTGAGGACCACTTGTATGATGGCTTATGGTTATGCAGATGGGTAGTTTTAAAGCAGGTTTCTCAGGCTGAAGGCTTAAGATGCATGGATTTCTGAATCCCGTAATCCAGAGCATGATGTGTGAATATCAGCGCAGAATTGTGAATCTCCCAGAAATGATGATGGGAGCCCTAAAATGAATTTAGCATGGCTTGAGAGGCAGGTGGGTCCCAAGAAAGCTGCCCCTTATCTAGGGGAAAAAATAGGACATTCTGGCCATGACTATCTTGTGTACTGCTGTTTCGGAGTTGCCCCAAAGCATGACTTTGTGTACCTTTTGCCAAAAGACAACTCACTCTTGACTATTGCAGCTCAGCATGACAACAACAGAGTAACAGAGTTGGAAGGGACCTTGGAGGTCTTTTACTTAGGCAGGAAGCCCTATACCATTTCAGACAAATGGCTGTCCAATCTCTTCTTTAAAACCTCCAGTGTTGGAGCATTCACAACTTCTGGAGGCAAATTGTTCCACTGATTAATTGTTGTGTCTGGAAATTTCTCCTTAGTTCTAGGTTGTTTCTGTCCTTGATTAGTTTCCATCCATTGCTTCTTGTCCTGCCCGTAGGTGTTTCGAAGTGTAGCTTGACTCCCTCTTAAATACTCTTGGGCCTGTGAAGGTTCACATTTAAAACGTAATTAACTCATGTTCGTAATTTTTTTTTAAAGTGCTTCCGTTTTCCTAATGCTCTTCTTGCTAATAAGCACCATTTTGTGAGAGAAGGCTGAAAATGTATATTAACTTGTTCAGAGGTAGAAAAGATTATTATATTTTTCAAAAATACATTTTAAAATGTTATTTCACTCTCTGTTCACCCAATGTGCTTAACTAGGTCAATTACAAACATTGCAGCTGCAGATAAAACATGGGCTGGAGTGAATCTTCTTGTGGTTTAAAGAGCTGTGCTAACCCTTTGGTTAAATTTTGATTAAGCGAATTGTTAAGTCCACAAATTGGGCTTCGTAACCAGGCTACGAAGGAGTTCTGTAGCACTTTTTCTGACTCACAATGTTATTCAAAAGTATACACTTTTGTAAATGAGATAAATGTTATCAAATGCCTACTTTTTTGCCATCCTAGACTAACACAGTTTTCCTCCTACACTGTAAAACCAAGCTGAATGTGTTGTGTGAACACAGCCTCTGTGTTGTGAATACAAGGAAAATTGATTGTTGTATATCACCCAGAGTTGTTTTTAGTGAGATGGGCAGCTATGCAAATTTGATTTAAATATTAATAGAACAGAGGGATGGGGAAAGTCATCAGTCACCTGTTAAACTTAGTCCAAGCAAAATCTCCAGAACTGCTGAATTCTATTATTTTAGAGCAGGAAAGATGGGATAGCAAAAACTAAATTTATGATCCACCAAGGTGTGTTCAGCATAAGAAGTGTGTTTGGGTCTCTGATTGTATTTAATGCTCAATGCCCTGTTATAAGCAATAAAGCCATCATATTTACCCAATATATATATAACTCTGTTGTTACCTTCCAAAAGACTGTCAGAACAGCTAACCAGGTTACTGACACAAATCAGTGGAAAGGTAACAAAAACAATTGCCATGTATCACAAAAACTCTCTAGAAGAAGCACCAACTAAGCATCCAAAGGAAAAACCCAAACTTCAATACGTTTAGTGAAATCATGGAAGCAAAGGTTGTTGAAAAAAATAATATTGTCAGTTACCAGCAACACATACACTCACCTAAAGGGAAATTATTGTCATGAGGCAGAGAGTTCCATAGTCAGAGTTCTACCATAGAAGCAGGGGTATTGTTTGTGGCCACTAGGGAGATAAGGATCCCAGAGCAAGATAAGCCAAGTTTGCAAACAAGGAAAATTGGCTTTTTCCAATTTTCACATCTGGCCTCTTCAGAAATAAGGAAGGATTGCAAACATTATTTTTAGCCCACTTTTTTTTTACTTTTCAGACCACATTTTCTTTCTTTCTTCCTTCCTTCCTTCCTTCCTTCCTTCCTTCCTTCCTTCCTTCCTTTCCTTCCTTCCTTCCTTCCTTCCTTCCTTCCTTCCTTTCCTTTCCTTTCTTTCTTTCTATTTTCTTTTCTTTTCTCTGTTCATTTCACTTCCAGAGTGAAATTACTGTTGCTTTCTCCTTCCTTGGCCA
Source organism: Naja naja (assembly GCA_009733165.1). NCBI lineage: Eukaryota > Metazoa > Chordata > Lepidosauria > Squamata > Elapidae > Naja > Naja naja. Next base: position 9,326,359 of record CM019160.1, on the reverse strand, counting down.
TTCTTACCTTGGAAAATGGAATGGGGAGGTGTACGTTCCCAAGTTAAGGATTTAGCATGTTGTGTGAAGTCAACCAAGGGTGGCCATGCAGGACTCAGCTAAGGCCCTGGACCCTTTCCAGAGGCTGACTATCAGGGAAGGCCTGTTTTGGCCATCATTTAAAGTCCATTGACCTACCCTGCATCTGCATTACAGCCGCCCCTGAGTAAGTGCACTTAGCATAATTATAAATGAAGGACCAGCTTGTGCAGTGAATCATCCTCAACTCCTCTTCTGCATTTCAACAGAGGACGGAAATTAAAGATTTCTGTGATAGGCTGATTAGATGCTGAATGTGAGATTTGCCAGTTCTAATTTGACAAGTTTCTGGCAGTTTAAACTTGTGGGCGAATTATCTGTATCTTTATATGCCAGAATTTTTTTCCCTCCCCCATGTTTCAAGTCTCTCTACAGACTGAAATTTTGCAATTAGCTCTAGAACAGGGCTTTTGGGACGCAGCAGCAACCACACCCAGACAAAAAATAAATTGAGAAGCCTCAGTGGTTGCCGCAATGAGCCAGATTCACACATGTATGTAAATCACTCCCAAAGTTCCTCTGTTTGATTCCTTGAATTGCTGTTTTCAGGTGAACTAAACTTGGTATTAAAAAAAAACCCAGTGATTTTTATGACATCAAATCAGTGGTGGAATTCAAATTTTTTTACTACCGGTTCTGTGGGCATGGCTTGGTGGGTGTGGCAGGAGAAGGATACTGTAAAATCTCCAGTCGGAGGTGGTATTTGCCGGTTCTCTGAGCTTCGCAAAATTTCTACTACCAGTTCTCCAGAACTGGTCAGAACCTGCTGAATACCACCTCTGCATCTTGGTCCACTTGGGACCATCTAGCTCACCCTTCTTCCCTGTGCAGGAATCCAATTTCGAGGATCCTTGATAGATCACAGTCCAAATTCCTTTTGAACATGCCCAGTGAACAGAAGATCACCTTGTCTCTTGGTCATCACTTCTACAGTTGAACTTGGACTTTTTTTCAACTTTCAATCATAATTTGCCGTCCATAACTTAAATTTATATTCTCCATTTTGTAGGTCAAACATTCTTCTTTGGATCATCTTTGTTCCTTACTTTTTTTAAAAAAATGGCATCATAGCCCTCCCCTTCACACTGCCCATTTCCTCTCATTTTCCGTGGGAATTCATGGTATCATCCAGCCACATTGTGGTGCTGGGTCACTAATCTTCCACAACTACAAGATGGCTGAGATTAGGCTGATCTAAATAAATAGTGGGAATGGCCTCTTTGTTTCCAGCCTTGGATCTCCTCAGTGCCTTTCTTTACCCTCATTCCAGTTGTCTGAATGTACTGTCAGATCAGGGGGTGCTCACAGGGTATGGTTGAGAAAGTCAAGAAAACAGCCATGGATGGTACAATCAAAGGTTCACTGTTCGTTTTTTTTAAGTGTGTCGTCCTGCAGAATTTTGATTGCACCATCATGGCTGCCATCTTGATTTTTTTCAACCCTAGCCTGTAAACACCCCTGTGTCACTTAGTCTCAAAAACAGTCAAGATCCTTTGAAGGTCGATGGATGAGTTGTTTGCAGAAGTTAGGCAAATTCCAGTTGCCTGAATGTTCTGCCCGACCAGGAGTTGCTCACAGGGAATGGTTGAAAACGTCAAGAAGACAGCCATGGGTGGTGCAATCAGTGCTCCATTATTATTATTTTTTAGTGTGTCGCCTTGCAGAGATTTGATCACACCATATATGTCCCTTCCTGATTGATCACATTGCCTCCGGGTTAAGAACAAAATCAATCACCTTTTCCTGTGGTCACTGACCAATATTAATTACAACACATCAATATGTACCTGAGGTTAGATAACTGTAGAATGAACCTTGTGGCAACCATATTGCAATGAATCTATTCCTGTTTGATGTTGAACAAGTTGAGTAAAGTCTTCTATGATAGCTGAATCTGTGGTTCATAGTGATAAATTTACCTAAATGTCATTATGGAGTCTTGCCTGATAGCACTTGATGTGCACATACTTACTGGTCATTCAGGAGAGGCCAAGAATTGGTGTCTAGAGGATATTATTAAAGCCTCCAGAGAAGTCACAACAGAGGAGGATATGAGCCAGTGACTCAGCAGCACTGAGGCACCATGTACTCAGAAGTACATGGGCAGGTTCTTTCTGCAAAAAGAGATATTTCTGGATTTTCCTTCCAAAGCTGCTAATGGAGAGACATCAAACAGTATGAGCATGAAAGACCTGTGGTTTTTGTGGTCTATGAGCTGTTGGAGTTACCTAGCTAGATAATGTTTTTAATGGTTTCCCGACATATTATAGAAATTCTAGAACTTTGTAGAAGTTCAGTTTGGAATTCAGTGTCCAGAATTCTTTCTTTAACTCAGCAAACGAGGCAACCCAACGCACCAAAAGTATCATGTTTAGCAGCCCATTTAGGACAGTGTTTCTCAATCTCAGCAACTTTATGATGTCTGATCCAGAACTTCCAGGACTTCTTTATCTAAAATAGGTGTGTCAGGGACAGGCAACCTGTGCCTTGTTTTGTAGGATGGAAAGCAACTCATTTAAAGAGCCTTGGTGGCTCAGGCTGTTAATTGCCTGCACTTAAGTTCCAGCTGCCTACAACTGCTGTAGGCTCGAATCCCACCAGGCCCAAGGTTGACTCAGCCTTCCATCCTCTCGGGGTAGGTAAATTGAGGACCCAAGATTGTTGGGGGCAATTAGCTGACCTTGTAAAAATGCCGCTTAGTAATAAGCAGGCATATACAATGGAATGAAGGCTATTGCTGAGCACACTGGGTTGCATCTCAAAATTGTAAGCGCCCTGAGTCTCGGAGAAGGGCGGCATATAAATGTAATTTAAAAAAAAAATTATGAGAGTAGAACAGAAGTTTCTTTTCTGGTGCTTGTTAGGACAGGAGTCATTCTCCTGGTGCTGACATACAAAGTCCTTCAAGGCATGGGTCCAGGATATTTATGGGAGCATCTCCTGCCGGCATCGAGAGCCAACCGCCCTGTGCGGGCCCACAGGCAGAGGCTCCTCGGGGTGCTGTCTGCAACTCAGTGTCACTTGGCGGTCCCCCGGGGAAGGGCCTATTCTGTGGCAGCCCCCACCCTATGGAACCAACTACCCCTGGGACTCCGTTTGGCCCCTGACCTTCATACCTTCCGCCATGATCTAAAAACCTGGCTCTTCGAACAGGCCAGGCTGTGCTGACCTCCGGGGGTGGGGGTTAAATTTGGTTTAGGATCTGTGGGTTTTAGAGGAATTTGGCTTGTAATATTTAATACTATTTTAGGTAATTAATTTATTGTTGGTTTTTAGTTGTTAGCTGCCCCGAGTCCCTTTGGAGAGGGGGCGGCATACAAGTCAAATAAATAAATAAATAAATAAATAAATAAATAAATAAATAAATAATTTATGTTTACATTACAAGATGGCCAATTTTCAGTGGACATTAAAAGAACGTTTTTTGATGATGCAGTCAAATCAATAGTAAAAGGGACTTAATGAAAGGTGGAAGATTTCTGGAAGAGGCTGGAAAATCTTCTATTAGTAATCTCTTTCTCCATTCCTTTTGGATGTTCTACATCCAAGCAGTTGGGTAGAATGAAGTGCCTCAATCCTGGTGCATATGTGCATATTCCCTTCGTTGAATACTAAGGAACCTACCGTGCCCTTCCAAACCATATGAAATGGAAGGTGACTGTGTCTACTAGGATAAATATTTTCACATGGGAATCTGTTGCAGAATGGGACAACTCATCACTGCAGACAACTCACCATGACCAACTTGTCACGGCCAACTTTCTATAGCCAACTCACTGTGGCCAGCTTGCCATGGGACAACTCGCCATAGCACAATTAAACAATTCAATTTATTTAAAATAATCTTTAAAATTATATTGATTTTTTTGTCATTCACATTTCATTCTGTCCTTCTTTTAGCATCCTTTCTTTAATGATTCCATTTCACTACTTCTTTGATATTAGTGTAACTTTTGTCCCATAGCGAGTTGGCCATGGTAAATTGTTCCACGGCAAGTTGGCTGTGGCAAAGTGGCCCCAGTGAATTGGATGTGCTGAGTTGCCCATGGTGAGTTGTCCAAATGAAGAAAAAATGAATGTTCTGAGCCATGTGCTGAATTGATGAGGTTAACCTGAGTTGTCCCAGACAAAACATGTTGACACTAAAATATTTGAGGGAACGTGATAAAAGATCCTGGCCTGGATACCTAGATATGAAAGAAATAAATTCACAAGTCCTTTGATGGGTAACTTTGAGGAACAAGAAAGCCATGCTCCTTGTATTTCCTAGCTGGTGCCCTCCTCCTGTCCATCCTACTCTTTTTCACCTGTGCACCTGGCTTGTAAAACCAGCCTTGGTATTGTAATCCTCCCAAGCACTTCTGGTTCCACAACAGAGAGGAAACAGGTGGAGTTGCAGAAGAAGGAAGGTGAGCAGCTTCTGCTCAGTGATGAAAGTAGAAGGATCCAGGTGGCCACATCAGCTTTAACAACACTTTGCGGTTTTGTTTTTTTGGCTTGGATCTGCAATCAGTTTGTTAATCTGTTAATTACACAGGTTAAAATTGATTCATGTTTTCAGTTTCCTCCCCCATGGAATCTTTAAATGCCATCTCATTTCATTTTTTTTAAGGCAGAGAGTCGATACAGATGGCAAATGGAGTGTTTATGTCTCCTAGAGAGGATGGTGCTTTATCTGAAGGCTTCCTCTTTGGGCCTCAGCAGGCTTGGAGGTTCAGCAGGGCAGACTTGGTTACAGCATGGATGGAAAATAACAGAGCTAAGAATAATAAGAACAACTTTATTATCACTTTGAATGTCCACTAATCAGCATACATGAAAATGAAATGTCATTGCATACAGCTCTGAAAGGGTCACCACCTCCAATATACACTACATAAACAGAATACATAAATAAATAAATATGCATGTGCCCACATATATTACATGACACAGAGAAACAACAAGGTCTAGTTTGGATGTATACATGTACATGGCAAGTAAAATGAATCTTGCGAGTTTACCAGATGGATGGCATAGCTGTAGGCTGGATTGGGAAATTTGGGGTGGGGGGTGGAAACATTCTGGAAGAAAGCAATAAAGGTAGTCCTCAATTTATGACCACAATTGGGGCCAGAACTTCTGTTGCTAAGTGGTGTGGTTGTTAAGTGAATTGTGTTTGATATTATGACCTTTTTTGCCATGGTCATTAAACAAATCTGGCTTTTCCCATTGACCAAAGGTGCTTTTTGTAAAAGGCAACTGGACTTTGTTCCTTGAAAACGTTCACTTCTCATGCAAGAAGCTTCTTTAGTTCTTCAGAACAGAAGAAGCTTCTTGGATAAGAAGCAAAATGTCTTTAAGGAAAAACAAAGCCCAGGTGCTTTTTGAAACTGGATGACTGAGAATCTCCAGAGACATTTTCCCATTGACCTTGCTTGTCGGAAGCTGGCTGGAAAAGTCACAAGTAGTGATCACATGACTCTGGGATGCTGCAATGATTGTAAGTCCATGCCAGTTGCCAAGCACCCAAGTTTTGATCATGTGACCCCAGGGATGCTGCAATGTGTCATAAAACATTTTCTATGCATGTTTTATAGTTGCCACAATGGTAGTGTGAGGACCAGTCTTAGGTCTCTTTTTTCAACTTGGAATGGTCATTAAATGAACAGTTGTAAGTCGAAGACTACCCATAATAAATTGACATCAACATGGCCCAGAAATTATCAGGAGTTGGGTTCAAACGGAAGGAGACTCCTCCTTCATCACTGTTTTTACAGGTGCTTGTAGGACAGTCTTTCTGCTTGCCCAGCTGTTCTCAGAAAGCAGTTTCCATTTATAGAGTTGATTAATAGCAATCTTGTATTCTAAAGCATCATCTGCTAAGTTCAGGTCTGATTTCAACAGTGCTAAGACAGGAGACCAATGTTCTAGAATAGGGGCTCCCCAAACCCTGGTCCATGAATCGACACCAGGCCGTGGCATGCCAGAAACTGCAAACAAGTGAAGCTCCATCAGTGGGGTGCAGATTGCATGCAAAACCATGTCCCCTCTGGTCTGTGGAGAAACCTCTTTCCATGGAACCTGTCCCTGGTGCCCAACAGGATTGAGGGCTCTAGAACAGAGGTGAGGAACTATGGCTCCTTTATAACTTGTGGACTTCAATTCCCAGAATTCCTGAGCCAGCCATAAACTATGGCCATAAAAGGGCCATAGTTCCCCACCCCTGCTCTAGAATGGGGGTCCCCAAACTTAGCAACTTTAAGACTTGTGGACTTCAACTCCCAGAATTCTTAAAGTTGCCAAGTTTGGAGACATCTGCTCTAGAATGTCACAAGGCAGATATACATGTTTCTCCAAAATGACCTGCTATATTAAAATATTTGAATTAGACAAATAGCCAGTCTACAACTTATGGAATAATTAGGCGAAGTTAGAGGGCCCAGTTTCCTCAAGAGTTTTACTAGGGCAGGCTGTTCTCTCCCTGTTTCTGTGTCCAGCTTATAAAATGACTGTATTATTTATTTTCTCTATAGCCATCAGCAGTTAGAATGTTAAACTTTAAGGGGCTAAACAAAAAAGCAAGGTGCTAGTCCCTATGGGCAGAAAGCTGCAACGCCTTACAGATGCAAAGAGGAAGGCTGAAATCCTAGCAGACAATAAAATCTTTGAAATGAATGTTTGGAGCCCGAAGAGTTCCCGATAACAATCTAAAATGTTAGCAATATTCAAATGCCGTTTATTTTATGGGTTTCTTTCCACAACTACTTGGCAAAACATTCCACACTCTTTATTTATTTATCTTTTTTTTAAAAAAACTGCTTTGGAAGCTAAGCAAAAAGGTATGCAGAGAGATGCCATGCTAATTCGGTAGCTTTGGCAGATGTAAGTCTTTCTGTTTTCAGTTAGAAACCACACTTTAAAAAAAAAACCCTACCTTGAAGGATAGCAGGACAAAATCCAGCTGCTCTATTTCAGTCTTAATTTGTTGCCTCTTCCCCACCGTTTGAAGAGGCTGATGAAAATCCACTTGCATTTAATAATCGTCATCCTTGTAAAATACATAGCCAGTTTTCCTTTTGGGTCAGTGAATGCAGATCAGTTTAATTGTTTATTAGAGTGAAATTTTTGTCTTCAAGCTTAGCGGTCTCCAAACTAGGCAACATTAAGACTTGTGGACTTCAACTCCCAGAATCCCTCAGCCAGCCATATCAAGTCCACAAGTCTTAAAATTGCCAAAGTTGCACAAATTCCTTGTGTGTCCAATCACACTTGGCCAATAAAGAATTCTATTCTATTCTATCACTGCTCTAGCTCAGTGTTCCTAAATCTTGGCAACGTTGAGATGTTTGGATTTCAACTCCCAGAATGATGGGTCCAACATGACCCAGAATTGTTGTTTGCATCTGTAAGTTGAATAGAAAGGAACACAGAGAAATTACTCTAAAGTACTGCCTGTTTACTGCCAAGGCAACTCCAGAAATAACATGGATTAAAAAAAATATTTATTGTTATATCTGGAAGACCTGATTAATTATGCATATTTTCCCTCCAGCAAGATTCTTTTAAGTTTGAAGAGACAAACAGGGAGACTTCTGTTCTGCAGAAAGGAAGAAAATGATTTCACTTTAGGGTATTTATGTTTCTTCCTTTTTCTTCTGGGCAGAGTCTCTTCAGGTATAACAGAATAACAGAGTTGGAAAGGACCTTGGAGGTGTTCTAGTCCTGGGGTCGCCAAAGTTTTGGACCTCAGGGACCACCAAACTAATCATTTTAAATCCCATGGACCAGAGACCCTGGGAAAATCCCCCTCAAAAAAATCTGCAGAAGAATCCCCCACCCTGTTTTCCTAACGATCCATCATTCTTTATTTGGGATCACAGGATATTGTTTCTAGCTCCATTCTCAGTGGGAGAGAGAGACTTTTGGCTTCATGCAAGGAAAGCAGCAGAAGCCGCAGAAGTCTTTCTTTCTTTGCCCCCAAACTCTGCCAGAAATGAGTCTCTGGGAGACTTGTCATGCTGGCACAGCCTCTTGGAGCAGGAGGCCTTGCAGGATCCCAAAGACTCATTTCTGGCAGAGTTTGGGGAAAAGAAAGAAAGACTTTTGCTGCTTTCCTTGCGTGCAGCCAAAAGCAGAAGAAGAAAGAAATGGAAAGAAGCAGCCCGGTGGCCAGGCCAGGTGTGTGGGGTGAGTGGGGGCAAGTTCCCCCCTCTGCCCTTTCCCCCCTCCCCTCACTACCTTGTGTTGTTTGCAATGCAAGCGATGCAAGCCTTGTGTTCCCGCGGGCCATGTGGGCTCTTCTCTGCACTCTTTCTATACTTTACTCATCCTGTGCTGGTTTAGATTAGCTGATTATGATGCCGGCTCAATCTGGCAAATTCCTCACTTTCCCCCCCCACTTTAAGAAGTCAGTTACTTTCCTTTCCTACAGTTTGTGCAGAAGTCTGGTGAGAATTTTCCATCTTTTCCCTCTGGAAATGCAGAAACTTCCAAATTGACTTGATAAGTTCCCGTTTGTGATGCCAGCCCTTAGTCATTGGGCAGATCACTTCCGCCTACCTGCTTAGAAAGGAGCCAATATTACCTTATTACAAGTAGTCCTTGAGTTACGACCATAATAGAGCCTGCCCATCACAATTGTAAATCATGATGGTTGTAAAGCAGGTTGATCAAGTGACCAACCCGATTTTATGACCCTTTTTGCAGTGGCCCTTAAGTGAATGATTCGCTATGGGTGTGGTTTTGCTATAGGTATGGTTTGAGTGTGATTTTGCTGAAAACCAGAAGTGCAGCCCACTTATGAAGATGGTGATAGATAGATAGAATTCTTTATTGGCCAAGTGTGATTGGACACACAAGGAATTTGTCTTGGTGCAAATATTCTCAGTGTACATTCGTCAAGAGTCAAGAATCATCAGGTACAACACTTAATGATAGTCATAGGGTACAATAAGCAATCAAATCATACTAGGAAACAGTCAATACGATGATAGCAATAGCACTCAGATTTATAGTGCTTTATAGCCTTCATAGTGCTTTATAGCCTTCCCTAAACAGTTTACAGAATCAGCATATTGCCCCCAAACCATGTGGGTCCTCATTTTACCAAACTCGGAAAGATGGAAGGCTGAGTCAACTTTGAGCCAGTCAGGATTGAACTGCTGACAGTCAACAGTGAATTGGTTTGTGGCACTGCATTCTAACCACTGCACCACCACAGCTCTTATGTGATGATGATGACGATGATATTCATTCCGTTGTGTCCGACTCTTGGGTGATTCTAGGGGTCAGGTCTCTCCACATCTTCCAATCTTACACTAAAACATCTTTGAGTTTTTCTATGCTCCACCTGGGGTCAGCTTTGACAGTGTGTCCCGCTACCTGGCTTCTTTTCCTGCTAACTCTTTGAAGCATAATTGCCTTATCCAGTGAATTTCCCCGCATGACCTGGCCAAAATAAGCGAGACGCAGTTTCGCGATTTTAGCCCAATTGTGTAACAGCCCAAGTGCGGTCATGTGAAGGAGGAGAGTGATTTTCAGAACTTCAAATCTGAGTGATAAATACCCCTCAGGTAGGTCCACCAGAACTTCATACAGTCACTAAGCTACTAGTTGTTAAGTCAAGGACTAACTGTACGTACCTGGATTGAGGGCTGATGAAGAGGTTCATGAGCAATTCTGCTGAGCAGAAAGACAGATGGCTTTATGGATCTGATTCCCTTTTCTAGCCATCCAAATTGATGGTGGGATTAGGTTCTATGTCTGCTCGTGTTACACCTCTGGCATGGAAGCAGTCCTGTTGTCTTCCTGGTGCAATTCAAGTTGTAGGTTATCTCCTTTAAAGCCCCTCATGGCACGGGGCCAAGTTATATGTGCAGGATCACCTCTCTCTCTCTGAGGGTATCTGTCCATCCCACCAAAGTGGATAGACAAGGCACATTTCAGGTCCCTTCTCTTAAAATGTTGCCAGTTTGAGGAACCTAGGAAGCGTGCCTTTTCATAGCAATATCAATATCAATTAGACTTATATGCCACTTCACAGTGCTTTACAGCCCTCTCTAAGCGATTTACAGAGTGAGCATATTGCCCCCAACAATCTGGGTCCTCATTTTACCCACTTTGGAAGGATGGAAAGCTGAGTCAACCTTGAGCTGGTGAGAATTCAACTGCCAAATTGCAGGCAGCCGGCAGGCAGCAGAAGTAGCCTGCAGTGCTGCACTCTAACCACTGCACCACCGAGGCTCTATGGAGCACTCTTCCCCTTGAGATGCAGCAGGTCTCTCTCCTAACCTTCTCAAAACCATGAAGAGCCGGCTTTCCCCTCAGGCATTGCAATGCCAATAGGGTGAAACTGGTGTTGTAAGAGTTTTGCGGGTTATATCTAGGGAGTTGGATTATGGCACCAGGTTTTCCTGTTTCTGTTTCCATTGTTTGTTTGTTTTTTGCTGTCCATTTATTTTGTATGATATTGTTTGTACATTATGGTTTTGAGCTGCCCAGAGTTCTGGTTTGAAGACAGGCAGCCATACAAGTAATTTAAATAATTATTTGTTATTACTGTTGTTATTATCCAAAATAGAGTCACCAAAATGATGCTTGCCAGTGTATGAAAGCATAAAGATTAAAAACAGAAATACAATATTACAAATTAGGAAGCTTATCCGACCATACTGGGGAGCAAGAACACCATAAGAACTGCCACTAATCAGGGTTACAAATCTCTCTACCCATTGGACTTTCTGGCAAGGACAGCTGCTGCTATAGTCTTGCTAGAGAACTGCTTTTCCTGGGGTTTCTGTAAAACCGCGAAGCACAATCTCAGTTCCCAGGGATCCCTTAGAACAGGGATCTCCACTTGTGGACTTCAACTCCCAGAATTCCTCAGCTAGCCATGCTGAGGGAATTCTGGGAGCTGAAGTCCACAAGTCTTAAAGCTGCCAAGTCTGGAGACCCCTGCCTTAGGACAGTGTTTTGCAAGCTTGACAACTTTAAAATAGGTGGACTTGCAGGCTGGGGGATTCTGGGAGTTGAAATCTACCTATCTTAAAATTGGTAAGGTTTGAGAAACAGTGACTTAGAACAGGGATGATGGCTAAATTAGGTTAAGCAGCAGTCGCTTTCCTTTTTCATGCTCCTCTAAGTGTATTGAAAAATAATGAAATACAACATCAAACATTAATATAGTAAGTCAGCACAGTACAATTTCAGCTTATATCTAAAATAATTCAATAACTTGAATAGTCCTTAATGTTTAAAACAGTAAAATCTGTATCTCTATAACAATACATTTTGCCATAAAAATATGTCAACCAGCTTTATAGAAAGAAGATTTTTAACACCTTTTTGTATTTTAAATGATCAAATTCCACATATATTGTTGTTGGAAATTGAATCTAGAGAACTAACACTACTGGTTCTGTGCTCCTTGCCTCACACCCATTCATTTACTGACCATCTAAAGCAGGGGTCTCCAAACTTGGCAACTTTAAGACTTGTGGACTTCAACTCCCAGAATCCCCAGCGTGGCTGGTTGGGTAATTCTGGGAGTTGAAGTCCACAAGTCTTAAAGTTGCCAAGTTTGGAGACCTCTGATCTAAAGTTATAACAATGCTGAAAAAAGTGACTTAACAACCTGACCTCGTACTTACAAGCACCCTCAGTCTCATGATCAAAATTTGAATAATTAGCAACTGTATTTATGATGGTTGCAGCATCCCAGGGTCATGTGATTGCCATTTGCAGCGTTCCCAGCCAGCTTTTGACAAACAAAGTTACTAGTAATGATGTTACCTACTTTGGGTAATGAAATGTTTGCAAGAAAGCCACCAAGCTCAGAGAGGACCAAAGACTCCTTAAAGTCAATGAGAGGAACCAGATTCACTTAATGACCTCAGGATTCAATTCAACTGCAGTAATTCGCTTAATCATGGCAAGCAGGGTTGCAAAATTGGGCGTGACTCCCTTAACAACTGTCTTGCTTAGCCGATTTCATTATTTTATAATTTCTACTCCATATGGTTTCCCAATCCGCTAAATTTATATTATGCCCTATATTTTGGCCTCACGCAATCATACAACCTTGTACAATTTCTTCCTCCAGTTCTACTTCTAATAAGTATTTGTAAATTTTAGTAATATTTTTTTTATCTGAACCTAATAAAATTTTATCCATATATTGAGGTTTTAATTGTATTCCAAATTCCTTTATATCTTTTTTGTATCACAATTGTATTTGAAGGTAAGCCCACCAATCCACTCATAGCCCTTGCTCCCGTAGCTCGTGTATCGTTTTCAAATTCCCAAATATATCTAATAAATTCCTATATTTTAACATTTTACTCAAATCTAAATTATTTGGATGGATCATTGCTTCCATCGTGGATAGCCAAATTGGAATTTTCGTATAATGTTTCTTTTTGACCTTAATCCAATTGTACATCAACAAATCTCTAATTAGGTGTCTATGGAAATATTTTTGTTTAGTATTTCCTATGTCCCATAAAAAAGCATGCCATCCTCTTTGAAGATCATGACCCTCGATGGCTAATATTCTTTTATTTTTTAGGTTAATCCAATCTTTCAACCACACTAAATTTGCTGCGCTATGATATAATTCCCATTTTGGCGATCCGAGTCCTGCACTGCTCTTCATATCCTGTAAAGATTTCAACTGTCTTGCTTAGCAATGGAAATTCTGGTCCCAATTGTCATAAATCAAGGACTACCTGTAAATGGGGGGGGGGGCTTGGCTGTCATTAACAGCAGGAGAAATCTGTAACTCTTGCAAATATTTATAGGGCTGCCCACTTGCCAAGCTACTCTGCATTCATACAATACAAGCAAAGCAAGATTAGATGCAAATGAAGACTTTTGCAGTAGGTGACAATTCACAACCCATGCATCTGCTTTCCAGAAAAAAATAATAAGTTTCTCAGAAGGATTTATCCATCTCTGCTTCTCCCCAATCCTTTTCAGGAATTCTAATTCTTCATGCAATTTATTTTTATTTATTTTATTAGACTTGTATGCCGCCCTCTCTCCCTAAGGACTCAGGGCGGCTAACAATATAAAATCCATACAAATTTACAATAAAAAAGAATTAAACTAATTACAAGCTTAAACAATTAAAAGTCAATTAAAATTTAAAACCCCCTAAAAAACAAACCCACCCCCTTTAGTTAGTCCAGACCAGCCTGTTCAAAGAGCCAGGTCTTAAGGTCACGGTGGAAGGAGCGGAGATCGGGGGCCAAACGAAGGCCCAAGGGAAGTTGGTTCCAAAGGGTGGGAGCTCCCACAGAGAAGGCCCTATCCCTGGGCACCGCCAACTGACAGTGTCTGGTCGATGGTATCCCAAGGAGGCCCTGTCTGTGGGAGAGTACCGGGCGATCGGAACGCGATGCCGGCAGGAGGCGCTCCCGCAAGTACCCTGGACCCAAGCCATGTAGGACTTTATAAGTTGTCACCAACATCTTGAATCTCACTCATCAAAACTGCATCAGGAAGAAGCAGGACAATACTTATCACTACTTCCATAATCCTCCTCTGAATATTTGCAGGAAGATATCTGCAAGTAGAAATTGGATGCTCCTCCTGTAGGATCCTTATTCTCTAGAGAACATCAGAAGAGTCTTTAAAGTGGGGTCTCCTTCAGAGATTGGGGGTACAGTTTTCAAGACAGCTAATCCATGCTGGTTGGGGTTAAGTTCACAGGCTGGGCAAAGCTGCCTTAGAAAATGAGTGTTCTAAACTGGGGTGCCTTCTGTGAACAGAATAGATTCTCTAATTTAGATGTTCCCTTTCTAACTTAGGAAGATGGCATCAAAGACTCGCAGACTAGCCTAGTTTAGCCTGCTTTTCTATGATTATGCCAATTCCATGATAGATTTGAAAATCTGGGGGCTCCATCACCTTTTTTTTAAGCTTGAGCTCTGCCTCCTGCTCTTAGCCAGATGCTAATCTTTTTCTTATGATAACTCGAGGATGCTATGTTCCAAAAGCTGGAAAGAAATCCCCTTTGATAGGAACATTATATTATTTCATTGAGAACTTTGAAATGAAGGCATCCAAATGCTCAGTACTACCATGGCATCATTTTGCCTAATCCTATTATGAGTCATGGATATAATATACGAACTAAGATTACAGTTGATACTACATTGAAAAGGAAAACAAGGACAGATTGTGTGATATTGTGTAGCTGGTTTCCCCCTTTCCATCAGTTTATTTGTGCGAGCCAATTTCCACTCACTGTGGTCACTCACTGACAGCCTGCTGTACACACACACCCAGGCTTTCTGTATGGGTTTTCCAGATAAGTGTGGCTGGAGAGGACAGACACCCTGGTCAACAGCCAGGAAATAATCAGGGACACACAAAAATCAGTTTCAAGCAAACACTGAGGCACCATAGATTCTTTGGATTACAGATAGTCCTCAATTTATGGCTACCATTGGGACTAGGATTTCTGTTGCTAACCAAAATGGTTGTTAAGGGAGTCGTGTCTAATTTTACCACATTTTCCCCATGTTTGTTAAGTGAATCATGTGGTCATTAAGTGAATCTGGCTTCTCTCAATGACTTTGTTTGTCAGAAGCTGTCTGGAAAGGTTGTAAATGGTGATCCCATCTCCCAGGATGCTGAAACCACCATAAATACATACTGATTGCCAATCACCTGAATTTTGATTGTGGGTATGTATGTTGTGGTGGTCATTAGTGCAAGGACAGGTTGTAAATCACGGGTCACTAGATGAATGGCTGCAAGCTGAGGATGACCTGGACATGGAGACCAAGTGGTTTTAAAGCAACAACAAAACATCATTGGTTGCAACTTTATATTTGCTCTTTCTGACACATCCCACTGAATCCTCAAATCTATTTGTTGAATTGGTTTAATGACTATAATTAGTCATAAATAGATTTTTAAATTATTAAATTGTTTTGAACTGAAATAATCATCTCAATTGCAAGGAAAATCTGAATCAGATTTTAGATGATTTGGTCATCTTTCCCTTTGTTACTTGGCTTATGATCAATCATTAATCCATCTATGTGCTACTAAAATTCTTGTGTCTGCAACCTTTAAATGGGCAAAAACTCTGCATCATAAGGCAAAACTTTTCAATCAAGGTATCTCAAATGGGCTAACTTACAGAATGCATCCAAAATCCAGGACCCATGACGCTTGTGAAATTGAAATTTGGCATTTTTAAAAAGCAGTTAATGACTTAAAAAGATCATAAAGCAAATCATGGCATAAAAATCATCATAAATTATTATATGACATAATACAAAATGTCATAAAATAAAAAAAACATTTCCTGTGGTCAGCTGCTGATACTTGACTGTGCAGTACAGTTCAATGTGGGCGACTTTAAAGGCCGATTCTTCTCTGAATATCTCCCAGAATGTTTAAGAACTTTTCAAGTAGAGAAGTTCTGCCAATTGTAGAAGGCTTTGAAGAATCTGGTAAGGAATCTGGTATCTTTGACATGATGACCCAATGAGTCATGGGGTTGTTTAATACATTATATGACTGGCAATGGTCCATTGCGGTCCTACTCACTCCAAGATATTTTGAATCTGGAGCCGAGGTGGTATTCAGCAGGTTCTGGGCAGTTCTGGAGAACCGGTAGCGGAAATTTTGAGTAGTTCAGAGAACCAGCAAATACCACCTCTGACTGGTCCCGCCCCCATCTATTCTCTGCCTCCTGAGTCCCAGCTGATTGGCTGGGTATTCTTTGGTTGCCCTGCATAGGAGAACAGAGCTGGAAATCAGGTTAGTGGGTGGGGAGGGAATGGGATTTTGCAGTATCCTTCCCCTGCCACGCCCACCAAGCCATGTGACACCCACCAAGCCATGCCCACAGAACCAGTAGTAAAAAAATTTGAATCCCACCACTGATGATGATCCAATGAGTCATGGAGTTGTTTAAAATATTCTCTGGCTGGCAATGGGTCCCATCTCAGTCCTACTAATTCCAAGATGTTTTGGATCTGGACACCACAAAGATCAGTCCCTGGACCTTCTGTGTGAAATATAAGTCCCCTGTTACTGGACAAAACAACTTGGCTAGCAAAGCAACCCATGCTTAATTTAGGTTGGTTGTCTGACAGGACAGGCACACCTCAATTCCAGCTGTCCACACCCTTGGTATCTTAGCATGTCTAAGTTCTCATACCACACCCCACTGCCAAGAGATCAGAGAGCTGCCTTGTGGTTTGAAGCATCTGTTTCTTTGCCCATTCTTGTACATTCAAATGGACGGTGTCTAGGTTGCTTTTGATGGAGGAAGGCAAAATGTCCTACGAGGTAGCAACACTTTGAAGTTGAAAATGATGTTGCAGCTCGCGAAAGCTTCTAAGAAAGTAATACATTTTAAAAATAAAACCTTTTGAAATGGTTTAGCTGGAAAGGAGCTATCAGACTCCACCTGGTTTATCAATCCTTTGACACCACCTTGTAATGGGATTTTTCTCAACAAATTACACTTCTGTGTGTAGATTATAATGGGTTGCTAGCATATATAGACTTGATAGAGCCTCGGTGGTGCAGGGGCTAGAGTGCTATACTGCAGGCCACTTCTGCTGACTGCTTGATGCCTGCAATTTGGCAGTTCGAATCTCACCAGGCTCATGGTTGACTCAGCCTTCCATCCTTCCTAGTTGGGTAAAATGAGGACCCAGATTGTTGGGGGCAATAGGCTGACTCTGTAAACTGCTTAGAGAGGGTTGTAAAGCACTATAAAGTGGTATATAAGTCTAAGTGCTATTACTTGCAAAGGAAGGAAGGAAGGAAGGAAGGAAGGAAGGAAGGAAGGAAGGAAGGAAGGAAGGAAGGAAGGAAGGAAGGAAGGAAGGAAGGAATCCATGGTGGCACAGTTGTTAGAATGCAGTATTGCAAAGGTAACTCTGCCCACAGCCAGGAAGTTCGGTTCTGACCTGCTCAAAGTTGACTCAGCCTTCCATCCTTCCAAGGTTGGTAAAATGAGGACCCAGATTGTTGGGGGCAACAGACTGACTCTGTAAACCACTTAGAGAGGGCTGTAAAGCACTATAAAGTAGTATGTAAGTCTAAGTGCTACTGCTATTGCTCTTGCTATTGATCAATCCCAAAGAAAAGAAAGTCCTTGGAATTACATTGGGCCCCTGGTTGCTTTATGGACACATCAGTCCATCATTTCTTGACGCCAATGGAGAAGAGGTTTGTTATTGACTTCTTCCAGCATATACATGTATTTGGTTCCCAATCTAGTCTACAACTCAGTGATATCCTGATAGCTTCCCATTGAGGTATGAATCAATTCTGATTCTCTTTATCTTTCTGAGTTCACACAGTCATAGAATTCTAGAATCATAGCAATGGATGGGATCTTGGAAGTCTTCTGATCCAACCCAGTATTCAAGATAGGAGTCAACAAAAGTTGGCTTGGTGTTGCTATCCACATAGATAACCAACTCCATGAGTATCTGCAATGGCTTTAGCTTCCTGAAAAATAAGGGGGAATACCTGAGAAAGAGGAGATGGAGGTATTAGCAGTCCTGGAACGAACTTGGCCTGTTTCCCAAGCATCCATGCTCCGAAGGGAGCAGTTGCAATTCGATTGCAAGACAAAGCTATCAAGCGCCTTGGAGGGTGGCCAAAACCATTGATTCTCAATGTTAATTTTCAGCATGTGTAAAAGCCATTAAGTGGAACAACTCATATGCCAGCTGGAAAAGTCCCTTCAGGGCTTAAGAAGATATGTAAAAAATAAGACAAATCCCCAACAAAAACCACATCGTAAGTAATTAGTTCAGGGCTTGGCTTCACACAGGAAGTCTTCAGGCAGCCACATCCACGGAAAACTGTGATGATGATGCCAAATGACGCCAAGCATAAGATGACATGAGCCTGCACATGTTGCCATTGTGTCCTTGTGCCCCAGCATCCCATGCAAGGTTGTAAGCTATGGCATTTGCATTATGATGTTGCCATGCACACATTTTGGGTCCAGCCATCCCCTTGTGGTTGCTCAGGAATTAAAGTTGGGGCAAAAAGACCATTGGGCAGGAGGTCTCTACCCTAAAATTCCTGTGCATCCTTTGTTTGATGAATAGTAAATTCTTGCAAGTGCCAATTGCTTTCTTTTGCTAACCCCCAAGCTGAATTTGACTGCTCTGCGCAATTTCTGGATTGACAGAATAAAATTTCCCAAATACATATACATGTCCCAGGCTAATGTTGCAGCATCCAATCAGGGTCAGTCACTGGGACCAGAGATTTTATCTTCGGAGCTTTTGAACTCGTACAGAAGCCCATCCTTCTCTCTGCCAGAATGTGTGCTTTGGGCTATTCTATGCATCATATTTATGTGGTGCCTTCCGACTGGTGGTTTGGTGTGTTGATGGCTGGCTATTGGCTATTGTTTCCTTGTGCTGCCAAGTCCTTGACTGCAATCAACCAACAGGAAGGTGCCACATAATATGACGCAGCGAATAGCCCAAAGCACACATTCCGGTAGAGAGAAGTTCCTTGAAGGAACTGGGCCTGGCTAGTCTAGTGAAGAGAAGGACCAGGGGAGACATCATAGCAGTCTTCCAATATTTGAGGGGCTGCCACAGAGAGGAAGGAGTCAAGCTATTTTCTAAAGCACTTGAAGGCCAGACAAGGAACAATGGATGGAAACTGAATGAGGAGAGATTTAACCTGGAAATAAGGAGACATTTCCTGACAGTGAGAACAATCAACCAATGGAACAGAAGTTGCCTTCAGAAGTTGTGGGAGCATCATCACTTGAGACTTTCAAGAAGAGATTGGACTGCCATTTGTCAGAAATGGTGTAGGGTCTCCTGCTTGGGCAGGGGGTTGGACTAGATGACCTACAAGGTCCCTTCCAACTCTGATTATCTGTAAGTCTGAAGATGGACTCCAGCACAAGTCCGAAATCTCAGAAGACTAAACTTCTGGTCCCAGCAATCGACCTAGATTGGATCCTGCAACAATAAAATTTCCCAGGTTACGGTGATTGCAATGTTGTGGAGGATTCATTCATTTTGTTTCAGTTTATTAACAAAGCCTAATTTGGCTGACTGAAGTACCACTTGCAATCCAAAAGGGTTCTCCCTCCCCCACCGAAGTTCTCCTTCCCCGGCTTGGAGCATTCTTTTGGCACAGTTCTGTTCCTCTTTCTGATCATCTCAGTGTCCCAAATTATATGCCCGCAGCCACAGTTTTCACCATAGCGACCAGCAGCTACGCATTTTGATTCTGCTGCAGTTCCAAACATCCATCATAAACAAAAACTGCCTTGGCAAACTTAGCCCCTAGTTCTGTTTAGATTTCAGGATTCCCATCCATCTTTCAACACGATGGGGAGATAAATCTCTTTATCGACATCTGCTTTTTAATGAGGATGTTTTGGCAGCCTCAACTGGAAGCATCCCAGGAGGCCACCCAAGCAAATACAGATTGCTCTGAGATTCTATTTAGGAATAACATCAGAGAGCTTTCTGAATGGATACAGGTAGTCCTTCACTTACAAACGTAACTGAGCCCAACATTTCCATTTGTAAGCAAGGCAGTTGTTAAGTGAACTTTGCCCCCATCTTGTGACCTTTCTTGCCACAGTTCTTAAGTGAATCACTGCAGTTGTTAAGATGGTAACACGGTTGTTAAGTGAATCTGGCAGGAATAATGGATGGAAACTGAACAAGGAGAGATTTAACCTGGAAATAAGGAGAAACTTTCTGACAGTGAGAACAATCAACCCATGGAACAGAAGTTGCCCTCAGAAGTAATGGGAGCGTCATCACTTGAGACTTTCAAGAAGAGATTGGACTGCCAACTGTCAGAAATGGTGTAGGGTCTCCTGCTTGGGCAGGGGGTTGGACTAGATGACCTACAAGGTCCCTTCCAACTCTGATTATCTGTTATCTGTCCTCCCCATTGATTTTGTGGTAAGAAGATCACAAAAGGGGATCACGTGACCCTGAAAACGGCAACTGTCATAAATAGATGCCAATTGCCAAGTGTCTGAATTTTGATCATGTGACCATGGGGATGCTGCAATAATCCTAAGTGTGAAAAACAGCCATAAGTCACTTTTTCAGTTGTAACTTCAAACAGTCACTAAATCAACGGTTGTAACTTGAGAACGGCCTATATCCCCTTTTTTCTTCTGACTCACTCACAAGCAAACACATGTATACTGCAATATGGGTGACTTTCTCTGCAATAGTGCTTGAGATTCATAGGCACATATAGGCCCACAATGGCCTAAAGTAGGGGTCCCCAAACTTGGCAACTTCAAGACTTGTGGACTTTCTGGGAGGTGAAGTCCACAAGTCTTAAAGTTGCCAAGTTTGGAGACCTCTGGCTTAAAGAATGCCAGCCATACAAAGAGTGCCATGCCATGATTCAAGAGCAGCAAAAGGCTTCCAAGCAAGACTTTGATCATTCAACTGCCCATCTTGAACATTCTTTCATCTGGTACCTTCCATCTTCATCTGATAGTTCTTCCATCCATTTTTTTTTAAGTGAAGAAAATCTGTTCAGGAATATAACCTATGAAGAGTCCTGAGGCTGCATCAAACTGAATTTAGGTCAACTTCTTGCAGCCTGGTGCATGGTGGGGGCGGCGGAGGTTGGGGGCCGGTGGGGCCCCGGGGTGCGAGGTGGGGACTGCGATTCCCAGGGTGGTTGGGATTGGCAGGAGACGTCGAGGCATAGGTCCATATCATGTGTTGGGAGTGTGTACCCGCCATCTTTGTGCGGTGGCACGCTCCGACCCTATGGCCTCCTCCCTAGGGGGCACGGGAACTGGGACCCCTGGGCTTAGGTTGGTGTATTTTAATGCCAGGTCTGTGGCTAATAAGTCCTCTCTCCTCTGTGAGATCATTGAGGAGGAGGCTGCGGACCTGGCCTGTACACCGAAACCTGGTTGGGCCCGGAGGGAGGTGTCCCTCTGGTTGATCTGTGCCCTCCAGGTTTCCGGGTTCTGCACCAGCCACGGGCCCAGGGAAGAGTTCCCGGGCCTTATAGTCCTGGGGGACTTCAATCTGCCCTCCCTGGGGGGTGCGTCGGGTTTGGCCCAGGAATTCATGGCTTCTATGGAAGCCATGGGCCTGACCCAATTGATTCAAGGCCCGACTCATGAGGGGGGAAACACCCTTGACGTAGTTTTTGTCTCTGAACAGTGGCGTAGTGACAGAGGGCAAGCCACTTTTACAGCGTTGCCCGTTCCATGGTCTGATCACTATCTCCTATGGCTGGTCTTCCAACAGGCCGCCCCTCACTGTTGGGATGAGGAGCCACTTAGATGGTTCCGCCCCAGACGCCTGATGGACCCTGAGAGGTTCCAGGCGGAACTGGGGTCTTTTCCCTCTTCCATTGCCCACAGCTCTGCCAAGGATCTGGCGGCCGCTTGGCAACAGGCTGCGTTGGATGCCCTTGACAGGGTTGTCCCCATGCATCCCCTCACATGCTGTGGATCCCGGATGGCTCCTTGGTATACCGAGGAGCTTCGGGAGATGAAGCGTCGTCGGAGGGGTTTAGAGAGCAGGTGGAGGTCCACCCGCTCCCAATCCGATCAAGCCCAGCTAAGAGCCCATATTAGGACTTACCTGGTAGCTATGAGAGCGGCGAGAAGGTCTTATCTCTCCGCCCTCATAGCGTCCGCAGATAACCGCCCAGCCGCCCTGTTTCGGGATACCCGCTCTCTCCTTCGTACAGGGGGAGGGCCGGACCCATTGCGGGGAAGGGCTGAGGAGTTTGGTCAATATCTGTCGGATAAGATCGCTCGGATTCGGAGCGGATTGTCCTCTGATTTGCGGTGGTCTGGGGAACAGGATACAAGCAGTCCGGCCGGTGTGATCTGGGATGAGTTCGATCCTGTTTCTGAGGATGAAGTGGACAGGACTATGCGGCGGCTGAGTTCCACCACATGTTTGTTGGACCCGCGTCCCTCCTGGTTGGCTTATGCCGCCAAGGAGGCCACCTGCGGTTGGCTCCGGGCAGTTGTCAACGCTTCGTTAAGAGAGGGTGTTTTTCCCTCTGCCTTGAAGGAGGCGGTGGTGAGACTCCTCCTGAAGAAGCCTGCCCTGGACCCGACCATGTTAGACAACTTTCGTCCAGTCTCCAACCTTCGCTTTTTGGTGAAGGTTGTTGAGAGTGTGGTGGCTCAGCAGTTTCCACTTTTCCTGGATGAAGCGGACTACCTGGATCCGTATCAATCGGGCTTCCGACCCGGTTACAGCACGGAGACGGTATTGGTCGCGCTGATGGATAATCTCTGGAGGGCTCGGGACAGGGGTTTTTCCTCTGTCCTGGTCCTATTAGATCTCTCAGCGGCTTTCGATACCATCGACCATGGTATCCTTTTGTGACGCCTCGGGGGGTTGGGAGTGGGGGGCACTGTTCTTCAATGGTTCACCTCCTACCTCTCGGGGCGGTCGCAATCGGTGTTGGCGGGGGGGGTCGACCCCGAGGGTGCTCTCTTGTGGGGTCCCTCAGGGGTCAGTCCTCTCCCCTCTTCTATTTAACATCTACATGAAGCCGCTGGGTGAGATCATCCATGGTTTTGGGGTGAGATTCCATCAGTACGCAGATGACACCCAGCTGTGCATCTCCACCCCAAACCAGATCAGTGATACCCTCTCCCTGATGACCCGGTGTTTGGATGCGGTACAGATTTGGATGAGCGGGAACATGCTTCGACTCAACCCGGCCAAGACTGAGTGGCTGTGCATACCAGCATCTCGCCCAGTCAGGAATATCCATCTCTGGCCATAGGGGAGAGGTGTTGCCCCTGTGGATAGGGCGGAATCTGGGGGTCCTCCTGGATGTACGGCTCCGGTTGGAGGAGCAGGGGGGGGCTGTTGCCAGGGGGGGCTTTGCCCAGCTCCGCCTTGTTCATCAGCTTCGCCCATTTCTGGACCGAGATGCCCTGCGCACAGTCACTCACGCCCTTGTTACCTCTAGACTCGACCACTGCAACACTCTCTATTTAGGACTGCCCTTGCATACCATCCAGAGATCGCAACTGGTGCAAAATGCGGCGTGGTGATGGGAGTTTCCGATTCTCCCATGTTACCCCCCTCCTGCGCTGCCTGCATTGGTTGCCTGTTGCACTCTGGGTGAGATTCAAGGTTCTGGTTTTAACATACAAAGTCCTTCACGACATGGGTCCTCAATATTTAAGGGAGCGTCTTCTGCCGATATCGAGTGCCAACCGCCCTGTGCGAGCACATAGGCAAGGACTCCTCGGGGTTCCTTCGGCAAGCCAATGTCGGCTGGCGGTCCCCCAGTGACGAGCCTATTCTGTCGTGGCCCCTGACCTCTGGAACCAACTGATAGGCTAATCAGAACAGCCTCTTCAAGCAACTTCTTCCAGACATTCATTGCTTCAACTTCTGAAACACAATTTTTCTGGTTTAATAAAGTGTAAAATCAGGCGGTTTCCTTGCTGGCCTGGGAAATTTCTCCCTCCCTCCAGAAACAATAATTATCAAGTCTGCGCAATTTTCTGACTCCTTGGTAATTGCTAGGAACAAGCAGCAGCTCTTTAGGGCTTTCTTAATATTCTGTTATTTAAAAAGAAAGTTGTGGGGGGAATAACATGTTTCAATTAGCTTGAAGAAATATTATTATATCAGGGTCAAACAATTAAGTTAAATGATCCATGCATTCATTCATTATTTTCCACCATCCATAAAGTCAGGGAGCAAATTGCCAAGAGTCTCAAGGTAATCTGAAGGAAGGTGGAAGAAAGACAAGGTTTTTTTAAGGATTATTATTCCAAACACCATAACCGCATTCACAGCCTCTGGTGCTTTAACTCAATTATGGCATGTCCAGGCTAGGAAAATAAACTCTTAGTTTTAAAACTATATTCAGACGGAATGTGAATACAGTAGAGATTAGCAAGCGCAGATTATAGGTAGTCCTCTACTTACAACCATAAGTCCCATTATTAAGCAAATGTTAAGTGAATCTCACCAATTTCATGACCGTTTTGCCATGGTGCACCACTGCAGTTGTTAAGCGAATTATGTGGTCATTAAGTGAATCCAGCATTCCCCATTGAGTTTGCTTCTTAGCTCTCACAGTTTGACATCAGAAATAGCCTAATTCCTTTCACTCCTACCCAGACTGTGGGCACAGCCTAACCACCATGCCCCATTTCATCAACCTTCATCATATCCTTCCCACTGCAGGCTTTTCTCCTCCTCTCTGAACAAAAGAGACCGCAAAGTTTCACAGTTCTTTACAAGAAGATAGAACATGCATCAGATATGCAAAAAGGCCCTTTCTTTGTTTTGTGGCTGTCATCTTCTTTCTAGAGTAGGTCAGCAAAACAGTATAAATGGGACCTGCCATGAAATATTGCGTCATCTTCCAGAATGAGTGACACTTCGCCACCCCATTTTCTTGCTTCCTATTCCATGCCCACATGGAATATGTGTATTCTTTGTTGGCAGGGGTGTCTTGGCATGGGGATGTTGTAAAAAAAATCAAGATGGTGGCCACAACCATGTGACCAAAGCCACCATCTCCTTTATTATTATTATTATTTTTAAAAACCTATTTTCCAAATGTGGATTTCTTCCATGTTATTCCCTCCCTTCCTCCCTCATTATATATCCCTCAGATTCTCCTTCACAAACCTCAAAAATCCGCTAGCTGTACTTTGTAGATAACAGAAGTTGCCACCTGGGACTTTTGTCCTAATTTCCAAAAGTCACAAGCCCTCCATCTGGCCACTATAGCCAGGCACAAGATCCTACTGGCGTTCTCTATCCTTTTTAAAAAAAATTATTTTATTTTATTTTTACAAATGATCCATCTTTCATTTAAGTGTGTCGTCTGGGTACAAATATCTTGTGCAATTACATTTATAATTACTACAAATCCCTTGCCATAACAACAATAACTGCATTCTTATTTCAGACTACTATACACAATATATCTTATCATTATAACCATCCCCTTCTTAACTCCTTTCACTCTATATTCATATCTTTAATTTCTGACTTCCATTTTTATTTTCCAACCATTGATAAAATAATTCCCATGTCATATAATATTCAGGTTGTTCTTTTCCTTTAATAGCCAGTGTTAGCCTATTCTTTTCTGCACATTCTAATATTTTCCTGATCACATTCTCTTCTATCGGATTTTTTTCACTTTTCCAGTTTTGTGGTGGAAGTGGTGTTCTCTATCCTGAAGTGGGTGGAGGATACCAGGGGCAGTTGAACTCTCTTTTCATAGCGATGCCAGCCTGCTTCCTTCATACGGCACCAAGCCACGTGGTGCCCACTGTTCTGTTCTCAAACACCTTGCCACCATCTTCTGCTTCTCCCTCTCTTGCGGCCTGAGATAGCCCACTTCACACCTGCCTTTCCCCCATGGGATTTGTCTGTTTCAACAGCGGGCTGAGGATCCCTCCTGCTCCTTCTCTGATCCTTGAAAGATGACTTGTCTTCTCTGTCCTAACAGAAAGCAGATGATTGATCTTCCAGTGCACGTCAGACCTTGTTCCCTTTTCAGGGCGTTGTTAAGAGTATCATCCTCTTTCATAACCAGGAATGTTTGAGGCCCCCATCAGTGCCCTCGAGGTGTTATTGTACACCTAGCATCGCCCCAAGCCATTGCTAAGCTCTTGCTTCCAGCTTGGAGCATGTTGTAAGGTGTGGTAGATGGATTAATGCACAGAGGAGAATAGCGTCATGCTCGGAGGATATGTGAATGTGAGGAGAAGAAGAAGAAGAGAAAGCAAACCAAGAGACATGTGGATGCCTGCATGCCTCCATTTATCCAGATCAATTTTATTTCGATCATGGATCAATCAAAACCATTTTCCCCCGTGTTTCTCTGGAAATCTGAAGGGTGCTCTTGTTTGGTAAAACTGAATTTGAACCAAGTGCCTGCTTCGTTGACTCCTTATGCAACAGCAAATGAACGAATGAATAGGGATTACCAAAAACGTAACCATGCTATCGAACTTTAGCAAGAATGAGCCTGGCTTCATTTAAGACCATCATATAGAGATCAGCCTTCATGCTTAGATTTTTGGGAGGCTCTAAATGGCCTTGGGAGAGAGGAGGGAGAGCCATAACAGGCATGTAAAAGATGTCACAGCCCAAAAAAGGAGGGAGTAGGTGGAAGGGAAGAAATAGCAATAGCACTTAGAGTTATATACCACTTCATAGTGCTTTACAGCCTTCTCTAAGCAGTTTCAGAATCAGCATATTGCCTCCAACCATCTGGGTCCTCATTTTACCAACCCCGGAAGGATGGAAGGCTGAGTCAACCTTGAGCCAGTCAGGATTGAACTTCAGGGTGTGGGCAAAGTTTGCCTGCAACAGTGCATTCTAACCATTGGACCACCACCACGGCTCTTGTAGTACCCTGGGCTCCTGAATAGAGATCAGATCAATACATAAGTGACGGTCATCAACAGAGGTGGGTTTTTAGTGAATTCTCCACCTCTGGAGCTTTTTGAGCAGAGTGGCTCTCATGGATGTTGAAATGGTTTCCCTGCATGTTGCAGGACTTAACTGAATGGTCTTTGGGGTGGTTTCTAATTCTGTGCTTCTAGGATCAGCCCCTCTCTAAGCGGTTTATAGAGCCAGCCTCTTGCCCCCAACAGTCTGGGTCCTCATTTTACCCACCTCGGAAGGATGGAAGGCTGAGTCCACCTTGAGCCACCTTGAGCCATCAAGAATTGAACTGCTGGCAGTCCGCAGCATTAGCCTGCAGTACTGCATTCTAACCACTGCACTACCATGACTCTTAGTGCTTTCAGTCTTGCAAGATTCTATTAATGTAACTTGACTGTAGAAATAGACCTTAGGCCTCCTGGTTCTGCTTCTTGTCTGAACTACCTCGCAGGACTAACAATATCTTTGATATGACCCCTTCCTAGGTTGAAGCACATGATTCAGAGAGAATAGAGCAGGGGTGAAAAAAGGAGGAAGCAGCCCTTGTTTTGGGGTTTTTTTTTTTTTGGCAATTCCCTATTCCCAGCTCTGGAATTGCCACTTCAGGGACACCCTCTAAATCTGAGCAAGATGCAGGCATCTGTTTTAATCCTCCTGAGCCCTCAGTCAAAGGTTATAAACTTCAGGTGGTGGCTTTCATTGCTATTTTGCCCTCGTTTTTTATTCTCTTTCCACGGCTGCTGCTTTATGGATTTTTTTTTTATAAATTGTTTCGATCATCTGGTTTTATTATATTAATTGCCTTTTAGTCATTGCAATTAGCTGCCAAATATATTATGCCAAGCAGGGGATATATATGAATAAACTGGTCATAGCTCTTGAATGGAAGTTTAAAGCGATTGCTCATCGGTGTATATAGGAAGACGCCTCAAGAACTTTTTTTTTTGCTGTCCTTCAACCCAACTGCTGTCCCAGTTATGCAGAACCCCAAGGGGGTCAATAGAAAGCAAGACCAAAAGGGATAGGATCATTCAGGCAGCTTCTGTGGCCAACTGAACTCACAATTGATTTATAACTCTTATGAACACTTTGGGAAAAGAAGCACAAAGAAAGAAACAAAGGTTCTGAACTTGTACCAACTCAGACACATTGTCAGTGTCTCTTCCCAGTCTCATCAGGAATTCATTCCATCCTACGTCCTCCAGATCTTCTAAAATGGAAAGTTGGGAGATTGAAACAGGAGCTTCTGTACACAAAGCATTTACAATCCTACCTCAAAGTTTGCCTGTGTTCGTTTTTTTCTAACTAATTGATTGATTAGATGTCATCAAGATATTGTTGACTCTTAGTGACCACATAATTAGATTGTTTTCCCCATGACAATCTGTTCTAACCTGGTCATTCAGGTTCCAAGGGGACACTCATCATCACTGAAAGTGGGTCATCCACCTTGCTTGCTGATTGCCCTCTTCTTCTTTTCTCCACCTTCCTCAGCAGCTGAGCCTTCTCTAGAGAACTAGATCGTCATGTAATGTATTCAAAGGAGGACAATTTGAGCTTGCTCATTTGGGGCTTTGAATAAGAACTCTGGTTGGTTGGTTTGATGATCCATTCGTTTGTTTTCCTGGCAGTCCATGTTATCCACAGGAGTTTTCTCCAACACCATTCTCTAACCTGGCACTCTTCAAATCTGTTGTGCTTATAACCATTTTGGTGTATTGGTTAAAGCCTTAGGACCATGAGTTCTAGTCCTCTTTTAAGTACAACTTCTGCCTGGGTGACCTTGGTCCAGTCACTCACACTCAGCCCAATCCACCTCAAGCAATTCTTATAAGAATACACATTGCGTTATATTATATAAAATAAAGGTGGAATATAAATGTAAGAAACAGAAGAATAAACAAATAGAATCACCAATCAGCTTGACCATTGGCTGGTTGGAAATGCTGGAGATAGCCTCAGTACTTGGACCAGATGCCCAACATCTGGAGAAGGCTGTTCTTTCTTTGAAACTGAACTGAGTCCAACTCCCAAAAAGATCAGAACTGATTTAGGGTCTGTGGCCTTTTCTTCTGGCCATGGCTCACATTTAGTCTGAGTGTTAAACCAGAGTTTGCAGGCCAAAAACAAAATGTAGTTTGGTTTACCTTTAAAAATATGTTATAAAAATTAAACATTGCTAATATGAACATACTCTTGCATGGAGTATGCGCTCCTTCTGTTTCCCATTGGAATTTACAACTGAGCAAAATATTTGTAGTTCAGGGTTAAACTATGGGGTCCTTGGTGCTCTCTGAGTTTGGTTGTTTTCTTGCAAATGTTTCATTACCCAAACTAGGTAACTGCTCAGAGTCACTTGACAATGAGATGGGCAGCATACAAATTTACCAAATAAATAAATAAACAGGTGGGAGAAAGGGGAGTGGTATACAGGTAGATGAACGATTTCCCCAAGAAGAAGAGAAAGAGGAGAAAAGGCAAAAACAGCAGATCAGAACTAGGGAACTACTGTAGATTCTGTTCAAAGTAGGGAAGGGTATGTGAATGGCAGTAAATACTTAACTATAAATGTTTAAAATCCCCTTCGTGTATTATTCCTTTTTCATTGGCTTAGTTAGTGCCTTTCGAAGCATTTTAATTAATTAATCCATCATTGGGGAACAATTCCATAGAATAAATTGCACATTATTAATTTCATGCCCTCAAGACATAGGTGTCGACAATTCCCAGAATCCCCCAACTGTGCTGGCTAGAGAATTCTGGGGAGTGAATCCCAAAATCAGGTTGGCGAAGCTACTTCAAAAGTTCCTTGCACTTTTTTTGTTTGAGTGAAGTCATTTACAGCTTAATGACCAAACGTAATCATGAGCACTTAGGTCTCTTTAATGCTTTTTTGTTTCAAAGGCTGTGTTAATTTGTTATTGCAAAAACAACAAAGAACTCCTGGAAAAGCTTAAATTATTAGTGTTCTTGGGACACTGCCAACCAACTCATCTTCGGCCGAGGTGCCGTCCAGATCCTCAGTTCTCAGAATCCCGCAACCAGGATGGCCTTTGCTAAAAATTCTGGAAAAGTAATGGCAGCATCTGTAGGGCACCCAGACTTGGGAAAGCTGTTTTAAACTAGGGCAAATTTATCATGGCACGAGGTCTCACAGACTGTAGTGCTAGCTGGAAACCATTATCGCTGTCTGCAGCTCCTGAATTGCATTTTCTTCTGTCTTCTTTTATTATTCTACCCCACCCATGGAGGTACAGATAATACTTTTTTCCCAGAATAGGACTAAGGGCTTGGGGAAAAAATTAAGATCCTGTTTGATTTATAAATTTACTTTCTATTTATACAAATCTCTTTATTCCTTAATTTCAGGCTAAACTCAAAAATGATGCGGCATAATCAGAGCATGGTGTGAAATGGCAGCAAAGCATCAGGAGTGCTAGTCAAGAATGTCCCTTGTGGCATTTAAAATATCAAAGAAAATTCTAAAATCTCATATAATTGATGGGAACCAGTTCTAGCCCCCCCTCCCCCCCGAGCAAAGCCTTGTTGTCTCTAGCAAAGCTCACTGCCAGAGGGGTTTTGGTTTTTTTGATGAACTGAACCCCAGCCTCTTTTGACAGTTTGGCATAGGGACCTTCTGCTCCAAATAACCGTCCAAGATAAATTGAATAACCATTTGTCTGAAATGCTACAGGGTTTCTTGCCTAAGCAGGGGGTTGGACTAGAAGACCTCCAAGGTCCCATCCAACTCTGTTATTCTATTCTAGTCTATCTTGGCTGGAGAAATGTAAAAGACCTGTAGATGGCAGCAGAAAGAATAATGTTATAGATAAAAGTTATATAGATAATAACTTTTGCAGCCCATATCATGTAGCCCTACTTAAAAGCTAGTTACAATCAGCAGATGAAAAATTGGCAGACCCACAAATGAACCTTCCTTCCTTCCTTCCTTCCTTCCTTCCTTCCTTCCTTCCTTCCTTCCTTCCTTCCTTCCTTCCTTCCTTCCTTCCTTCCTTCTCTATGGAGCAGGCCCAGGTCAAATATGATTTCAGAATAGATATTTAATATCACTCTGGAATCAGTCTAATCCAAGGGTCTGATTAGAAAAATGGTTGGGCGGAAACATTGTCCTACCTCAGGGCTGTCGAACTCCTGGCCTGCGGGATGGATGCGTCACAGGCTGGCCACACCCATGCCTGGTTTAGCAAAGGGGAAAAAGGTCCCAATATGTCACATGACGCCACTGTGATGACATGAGTTTGACACCCCTGTCCTACCTCAAGAGTGATTGTCCTATGGGTATCTGTGTGCTGGTCAACACAACAGCCTTCACTATTAACCATGATGGCTGGAATCAGAGGTGGTATTCAGCAGATTCTGACCAGTTCTGGAGAACCGGAAGTGGAAATTTTGAGTAGTTCAGAGAACTGGCAAATCCCACCTCTGACTGGCCCTGCCCTCATCTATTCTCTGCCTCCCATTTAGTCCCAGTTGATCGGCTGGGCCTTCTTTTGTTGCTCTGCCCAGGAGAACGGAGCTGGAAAGCAGGCTAGTGGGGTGGGGAGGGAATGGAGATTTTACAGTATACTTCTCCTGCCATGTCCACCAAGCCATGCCACGCCCACCAAGCCACATCCACAGAACTGGTAGTAAAAATTTTTGAATCCCACCACTGGCTGGGATCTTGGAATATTGGGAGCCCAGCAGTGGTGGGATTCAATTTTTTTTACTACCAGTTCTGTGGGAATAGCATGGTGGGTGTGGCTGGGGAAGGATACTGTAAAATCTCCAGTCAGAGGTGATATTTGCTGGTTCTCTGAACCACTCAGAATTTCCTCTACTGGTTCTCCAGAACTGGTCAGAACCTGCTGAATACCACCTCTGGAGCCCAGTCACATCTGGATGGCTCTTAGTTCCCCACATCTGCTTTACATGTGTTGCTTATCTTCACTCTCAGGAGTCTACCATATAAGGGGCAAAAAAGAAACACATAACACAGAAGAAGCTCTTAGTGCGGGTCAGTTGCTCCAGTGAGTAGCTTCTCTCTCCCAGTGTGAAATTTTCTCTGGATCAAAACTTATATTTGTCTATCACATGTTCCATAGATTACAGATGTTATAATTAGTCTTACAGTGCCACCTGCAGGCTTCCTCCCACTCTATTTCTCAGCTTCAGTGCTGCAGGGATATGTCAGCCCCAAGCAACCTGTCATGGCCCCTATCCCTGTTAACTTTCCAGGCCTTTAAAAACACATGGAACTATTTGTGTTGTTCCAAACTCATCCCCCACAATGGAAGCGACATCAACAGACTTCCATGCAACCTCTGTAGAATGCCTTGCTGCAGGCCAGTCTTTTTTAGTTTGAAACTCTCCAGATGTGGTGTGACTATATATCTCAGAATGCCCAGCCAGTATCCTTGGACTTATCATCCCAGGACACGTGGAAGGTATATAAGTGGGTCAAATAAGCCTCTAGTTATAACGTTCAGAACACAATTATGTTCTGCTGGAGGGAAGGTGTGGAAGAATCAAGTGTAGAAGAATCTTAATATAGTGTAATGGCATGTGGGAACAACCTTGGGGGAGAAAGGAGGAAGAGCCACAAACTAACCAAGAGTTAGATAAGAGACAACTGAGATTGCAGAAGGAATGGGACCACGGAAACCATCTCAGAAGGGAACTCTCTAGTTTCTTAGATGGTAAAAGTAAAGGGGGACAGGAATACTTTCAGACCAGAGGTGGGTATTCAGCAGGTTCTGACCAGTTCTGGAGAACCGATAGCAGAAATTTTGAGTAGTTTGGAGAACCGGCAAATCCCACCTCTGACTGGAGATTTTACAGTATCCTTCCTCTGCCACGCCCACCAAGCCAGGCCCACAGAACCGGTAGTAAAAATATTTGAATCCCACCACTGTTTCAGACTTGCAAGATTCTGTTAATGCAACCTTAGATAGACCTAGAACTCCTGGGGGTGTTCTTGTCTGGATTACCTCAAAGGGCTAAAAAATGGCTAAAGAGCACCAGATTGAGGAAGGTTTCAAATTTGGCAATTTTAAGATGTGTGAACTTCAACACCCAGAATTCCCCAGCAAGCATGTTTGAAAAACCCTGCTCTGAAGTGAAGGCTTGTCCTGTTTTGGACAGTTGGAGGTGAAGAAATTAGCCAAAGTATTCTCACTGTTCTCTTTGATCAAAATTGTGTTTCCAAAGAGGTGGCTGTAGCAAAATGGCTGTTGATAGACTTGATGCCAACTATGTTTCCTTAGCTCTCTGAAAAGGGACTGAAAATCTTTGTCAAGAGCTAGAAGATTAATCCTTAGTAAACAAATGCAGAGTTTTGCCCTAAAAACTTTTGCTAAATCCACTCCACTTGTTTTGCTTCTTCACACTATCTTTCAAAGTCTAGCTTGATGTTTTTATCTAATTTGGCCCTCTTCCATGATTGTACCTGAGAAATTCCTTCAACTTGCTCCATCTTTCTTTCTGGGAAAGCTCTTCCACTTTGCCTAGTAATATTTCCCAGAAATGAATACAGAATGGAGATTTTATGATAACCAAGAGAAATTCTCATCTAACCCAAACATTTAGTATCTATATGAGGAAAATAAAATGTTGCAGAGTGCAGATGTTCTAGATCAGCAGAACACCCAACATTTTGGGTGCCAGGGACCAGTTTTATGGAAGGTGGTTTTTACATTATTTTCTGGTTCCCTTCCTTCATTTCCCTCCCTCCTAAATAGGGAATTACACTTCTTCAAACCTCAGGGTTTTCTGTAATTTATTTATACATTTAACTCTAATGTATTTGTTATGTATGTAGGTTTGAATGTTATTGGTTTAGTTTGAATTGTTCTTGTAAAATGTCAAATATGATTGGTTTAAAAGTGAAAACCCTGCACTCTGGTTGGCTGGCAACTGCGGCTGCTGGCTATAAGTAGCAGCCATAGCCCAGCCAAATTGGGTCTGTTATGAGCTGTAGTCACTAATAAACTCTTCACTGAAGCACTCCGCGTCTGACTCTTCATGCAAACTTAACACTGGTGACGAAGGTGGGATTCTTCCCGAAGAGAAGACAACGCGGAGAACAAGCTGAGAGAGATGGCTGCGCTGAACACCCTCCCAGCCCCATTCGATCCGACGGCAGAAGACTGGGACTCGTTGCAGATCGTTTCCAAATGTATTTGGAGGGAAACGATCTCGCCGACATTTCCGACAAGCGGAAGAGGGTGGTCTTTCTTACCCACTGCGGTCCGGCCGTTTTCAAGATGGCGAAGGCATTGGCGGGAGCTGAAGACGTGAAGGTAATGGACTGGCCTGACTTAGAAAAGTTATTAAGAGCCCATTACGCGCCACAAGTATCGTGCCTCATTAAGAGACACGAATTCTACCGTCGGGATCAAGGGGAAAGCGAAAACGTTAATGACTTCGTGGCAAGTTTAAGGGACATTGGGGGTGCATGTGAATTTATCAACTTTGAAGAGGCCATGCACGATCGATTTGTTCTAGGCCTAAAAGACAAGGTTTTGCAGAGCAAATTATTAATGTAACCTAAGATCATGCTTAAGGAGGCCATAGAAGAAGCTTCTTCAGCGGAAGCTACCAAATCCTCAGCAGCATCCATGAAGAAAATTAACAAGGCCGCAAGCCATCCTGATGTGGAAAAATCCACAACAACCCATTGCGAGCAAATAGATTCTGATTCAGACTGTAGTGAGGTGGAGGAAGGAATTTATAGACTCAGAATGGAGAAGAAAAGGAAAGAACTTGGAAGAAAAAGGCAAGACTTTTATTGCAGAGGTTGTGGGGGCCACCCCGCACTGAATGCAAGTTTTTGATACCATCTGCCTCTGTTGTGAAAAAAGAGGTCACCTAGCAACAGTCTGCAAATCATCCAGAACTCCACCAAGCAGAAAGAAGTTTCCTGATAGAGAATTCAAGCATAACAACTTCAGTGAAAAATGGGAACACAGAAGCAAATGGGAAGAATGAAACTCATCAAACAGTCACTATTGGTCATTCTTCACCCTTAATGTGAAGGTACTTATTGAAGGAAGGCCTTGCCAAATGGAAGTGGACTCAGGCTCCTATTTATCTATGGTGTCATGGGACACCATTCACAGGCTACTTCCCAACATTCAGAAGAAGCATTTCCAGAAGCAAGCACTGACTCTTAAAGACTACCAAGGGAACAAGATTCCAGTAGTTGGAACAAGAGAATTCATCGTGAAGTTCAAAGGCCACACCAAACGTTTGCCCCTGACCATCGTGGACAAAGACCCAAGCTTGCTGGGACTTGAGTGGTTCAATCCACTAGGCATCGAGGTGACTGGCATCAATCACGTGAGCAACACTGAATGGGAGGAGGCCTTGAAGTCTGAATTTCCAGAGGTCTTCAGCAAAGGATTGGGCAAGTATATGGGGACCCCTATCACTTTCAACCTAGATCCCAAGGTACCCCCAATTCGTTTAAAGCCCAGAAGGGTCCCATTTGCCTTAAAGGAAAAAATTGATGCACAATTAGATAAACTAATAGCTCAAGGAGTTTTAGAGCCCACTGACCACTCCAGATGGGAGACACCCATAGTCACACCAGTCAAGGCTGATGGGTCAGTAAGAACCTTATGGGTGAACCCTTATGGATTCCTGCTGAAATAACTCACATCACAGGCCTTCGTTCTTACAGGGTACAAACAGAGGGTGGAGTCCTCTGGAGCAGGCACATTGATCAACTTAGATCCAGATTACCTCAGGAACATCGCAATTGTTCCTCTCTAATTCCCTCACCTGATGTTTTTTCTAGGGGGGAAGGGGAGGAACATGAGGATAATCAGCAAACAAGAATCAACCCCATGTGTAACGAGCCATTACGACAGGAACCATCCCAAAACCTGTCACAATGCCAAAATCCATCCTTACAAGTGGAAGATTGCACATCACTACCTGACTTGGGTGCTGACATTGGTTTGGAGATGGGTTGGGAGGAGAGACCAGATGGTAACACTCAAACAGGGTCTTCTGTCACTGGAAGCCCGAATAGGGAAATGTCAACAGACACATTTCCTCTCTCACTGGGTGAGAACACTAAAACTTCTGAACCACGAAGGTCTCAACGCATACGTAAGAGCCCCACCTATTTAAAAGAATACATTAGATAGGTTGGGGTTTGGTATGGACTGAACCTAGTGGGGAGGGGTGTTATGTATGTAGGTTTGAATGTTATTGGTTTAGTTTGAATTGTTCTTGTAAAATGTCAAATATGATTGGTTTAAAAGTCGGAAAACCCTGCACTCTGATTGGCTGGCAACTGCGGCTGCTGGCTATAAGTAGCAGCCGCAGCCCAGCCAAATTGGGTCTGTTATGAGCTGTAGTCACTAATAAACTCTTCACTGAAGCACTCCGCATCTGACTCTTAATGCAAACTTAACAGTATTCATGTTTGCACATTCTTTCCTCTATCTATTTATCTATCTGTCTGTCTGTCTGCTTGCTTGCTTAATGCATGCATATTTTCTGTATGGTAAAACTCTACTGTAAAATTTTTAAAAAGTACCGATTTCTGTGCACAGATGCATTCCAGTTTGCTTGTTGGTTTGCAGGATGTAAAACTGGGTACATCTGTATAAGATTTAGATAGGTCACTCAGAGCTGAGATTGTGATTGTGACTGGGCCTACACTTCTGGCTTCAGCAATTGTGCTCAGTGTGCAAAAGATGATAACTGTAGGCTGTCAGGGCACACAGTTCCACCTGAAAGCCTGATCATATCCACAGGTCCAGACACTGTTCAAGACATAAATATAAACTGATTGAATATCTGGTTGTTTCCAGCAAGTGGTCACTTCTTCCTTTTACTGAAAGTCAGGGATGATTAACAAGACCAATACAGGTAGTCCTTGATTTACAATAGTTCATTTAGTGACTGTTGAAGTTACAACAGTACTGAAAAAGTAACATGACCAGTTTTCACACTTACAACTGTTATAGCATCCCCACAGTTACATGATCAAAATTCAGATGCTTATTTATGAGGGTTGCAGTCTCCCAAGGTCATGTGACCTTATAACAGAATAACAGAGTTGGAAGGGACCTTGTAGGTCATTTAGTCTAACCTCCCCCCACCCAAGCAGCGGACCCTACACCATTTCTGACAGATGGCTGTGTCCAGTCTCTTCTTTGACCTTCTGACAAGGTCAATGGGGAAGTGCCATTCACCGAACAATCATGTTACTAACTTAACAATTACAGTGATTCTCTTAACAACCGTTGCACCAAAGGTCATAAAATGGGGCAAAATGAACAAATGTCTCATTTAGCAACATAAATTTTGGGCTCAACTGTGGTCGTAATTCAAGGACTACCTGTGCAACCCATTCCAAACCACTTCAGGCCTCAGCATGTTGCAGCACGCAGAAGTTTTGCATTATCCCTGTATAAAATCAGGAATAATCTGCAGAAGTGAAACAAGAAGCTAACCAGTATTCCAAGAACTATTGGCCATATCTATTAATAAATCCACATACGCATACACACACAGTGTTTCAGTTTGATATTATCTTTTCTTATTGCATACTTATTTGTGATCCTTCCAGTAAGACTAGGCATGATGCTATTTCCCCATTTGCATTGAATGATCACATCTGTAGTAAGGCAGTGAAAAGTGGTGGTTGATACATGTATTTCAGGTAATTAAGTCAACCCAACTCTTTTAAGCCTTATCTTAACCCGTGCACTTGCACCATGTAATCTGCATTCAAATACCAATCGAGACAATTTCCTCCGGGGAGCCACAAATCCGTCGATTCCAAAAGCACTGGGATTATTTTCCTTTTCCTTGGAAGAGAAAGAACCGACTGTCAGTTTCCGTCTGCATTTTGTTATACTATTTATTTCTTGCTAAGACACAAATGTTCAGCAAGCCCTAATGAGAAACTATGCCAGAAAAGGAAAAAACCAAATAAAATAGCTATGACTTTTTCATGAAGGGGGAATAAATTGTGAGGTTCTTGGTGCTCACTGAACTTGGTT
This sequence comes from Naja naja, assembly GCA_009733165.1. Classification (NCBI taxonomy): domain Eukaryota; kingdom Metazoa; phylum Chordata; class Lepidosauria; order Squamata; family Elapidae; genus Naja; species Naja naja. Next base: position 9,288,855 of record CM019160.1, on the reverse strand, counting down.
GTTTTCTTGCAGAAAATTTATTACCCAACTAGGTGCCCCACTGATGATGTTACCTAGTTGGGTAATAAAACATCTGCAAGAAAACAACCAATCTTGTAGAGTACCAGGGACTCTACTCAATTTAATACTGAGCTAAAAATATTCTCTTCTATTGGAGAAGAAATTATTACACATTTTGACAGCCATGGGATCGTTTATGGAGATCACACCACTGTGAAACAACTGGGGGAGAACTTTGTTCACTTACATTTGCTTGCAAACTTACATTACATCTTTTAAGCAACATACGTAAATATCCCTCTATTCAAATAGATATGGAAATGAGGCCAAATCATCCCTTGCCATTTGGAAAAAATGAAGAATTCAAACACCCCTTCCCCCCAAAAGAGGTATTGATGGCATGGCTCTTTAGAAGAACGCACCTCAGGCATTTTCAGATGAGATTGAGGAAGGTTCACTGCCAATCAGGGCAAGTCCTGCTGATGGAGAGGTGGCCACCCTCTGATGCAGAGGTCCCCAAACTTGGCAACTTTAAGACTTATGGACTTCAATTCCAGCTATACTGGCCACAAGTCTTAAAGTTGCCAAGTTTGGAGACCTCTGCTCTGGTGCAAGAGAAGGCAGCTCCCTGCATTCCATCAACCAAACAGCCATTGCTCTTGGCCCTTGGGTATCTGATCACATTGGGAGAGCTGTCGCATGACTTGGGGAAAAAAGAGAGCCAGCATCGTGGGAACTGCCATCCATAAAAGGCTTGTTGTAAATATGACGCATCTTGTTTCCTGAACTCCAGCCAACCCACTACAAAACACCAACAGAGGATACTAGTGTTACTTTCTTTATGCTTGGCCCAATCATCACATGAGAAAAACCACTTTTTCCTCTCCCACCTATCTCCGTTAGTTAAATAGTATTGCCTTTTTTGTTTGAAAAGTAAATATGAACATTTGTAAGCCTAGAGAAGTTGTAACTGCCTTCCTTCCTTCCTCCCTTCCTCCTCTCCATAGAATTAAATCCACAAACTTTTTATGCTTTTTAGCAATGCTGTTACAGTGAATTTTATCGTCTTTATCCTTCCTTCCTTCCTTCCTTCCTTCCTTCCTTCCTTCCTTCCTTCCTTCCTTCCATCCATCCATCCATCCCAGAAAGCAGAAGGATCTTAAAGAAATGAGTTGGTGTGCAGAAACCAGTTCCCATTTTCAAATGGTACGAATAGGCCCACATTTAACATGTGGATAATGAGATCTCTGTGGTGGACATGTTCCATACGAGGAGACAGGGTGTCTTCTGCAATTTACATTCCTTTGGAACCGCACACAAATGCCCTTGCTTTCAAGAGCCATCCTTGCCAGCAGCCAGCAGCCAATCGTTCCAGAATGTGGATCAGCTGCTCAATTTACAATGGCAATGAAGTTCTCCTTTCCCTCAGTCCTTCCCAAACCAAACAAATTATGCATCCCACATGATTTGGGTGAGCAAGAAAGGATAGGGGGAGGGGTGTGTGTGTGTGTGTGGGGGGGGTGAATTCAGGACCTCCAATCACTTTCTGTGCTACAAGCAGAGTTTAAATAGAGGCAGGCACGGAGTATCTGAAGGCATAAGTATGGTCAAGAAAATCAGACCACTTGGGAAACAGGATACAAAAATAAAAGAAAACCTTGTTATTGACGGGGTGGACAATTCTTTCTGATGGAGCTGCACTTTTTTTTCTAAAAGCAGCTAAAAATTGTAGGGAAGTTGATGAAGTTCTCAGTCATCATATTTCTTCCTTGCTTTAATTGGAAGGAGGGAAAAGAAAATGAGGAAGAAAGGAAGAGACAGAGGGAGGGAGGGAGGAAAAGAAAGGGAGGGGGATGGAAGGAAAGAAGGAAGGAAAAGAGGCAGGGAGGGGAAGGGGAGGGAGAGAGGAAGGAAGGAAGGAAGGAAGGAAGGAAGGAAGGAAGGAAGGAAGGAAGGAAGGATCCTTCAGTCAGTCCTAAAACAACCACTGGAGAAGCAAATAATATATTAGAGGTACAAGATGTTTGCTATAGATTAAATACAGATGCAGCTAAAGAAATTAATTTACTTCCTTCATTTGCCATATTAATGAATCTGGATAAGCTGATTGTGGTAACAAGAAGCAGATCTGCCTACGGCCTCTCTCTTCTAAAGAAACTTTACAGAATTTACTCTCTCCCTCCCCGCTCCTTCCCCCAGTATCTATGATACTGATAGCTAAGTCTTTTGATCAGTTTGTCATTATGAAATTCCTTGAGCATTTTTCCTCCTCCTTCCCTTCCCTTCTTCTCAGCACAGACTATTTGTCTAGGGGAAGCAAGACTTCCTGATGCTTCTTCTCGAATTATTTTTGATCAATAAAAACCTCTGGCCAGACCTCAATATCACAGGCCAGATATCTCACGGGAAATTATACACATATATAGCTATAATATACCTTGTCTTATTGCCACAGTTAGGACAACCAAAGGTTGTTAAGTGAGTCACACCCAGTTTGATGGCCTTTTTTTCCACCATGGTTGTTAAGCAAATTGCTGCAGTTGTTAATTAAATCATGATGTTGTTGAGCAAATCCAGCTTCCTCCCTCCTCCTCTTCACTTGATTTTGCTTGTCAGGAACCAATTGGGAAGTTTGCAAATGGTGGTCCAATGACCCTGGAATGACCCCAGAATCCTCAATACATGAGGATTTTCTTTCTTTTTAAAAAAAAATAAAAGAATTTTTTTATTTTTTAATGACATAAGCAAACACAAACATAAACACAAAACATAAAACCATCTTTCCATTGTACAGTGTGTCGGTTGGTACATATCTCTTGTGCATAATATTAACAGTCTTTCCCTCCTAATCTTAACTTGTAATTCATATTATATAGATCAACTATCAATATCATATCATATTATTATCAAACCATTATTAGACTTTGATTATAAATTCATATCATTCTTTTCGAGCAAATTTCAGCTTTTACAATGTCTAGTTCGTAATATCATTCATTTCACCATCATCAAGTATAACATATGCAACATATTATATAATATATTATTACAATATATCATCTTTACTATTATAAATACATGCCGGTTTTCAAGCACCTGAATTTTGACCTTCAGGTGACTGTGAGGATGCTCTCAAGGTCATAAGTGTGAGGTTTGGTCATAAGACACTTTTTCAGTGCTGTTGTGACTTTGAATGGTCACTAAATGAATGATTGTAAATCAAGGGCGGTACCTGTATACACACACCACACACACACACATGGACTGTACCTCTGTGTGTGTGTGTATGTGTGTACACACACACACACACGTAGTACTTGACTTACAACAGTTTGCTTAGCGACTGAAGCTACAATGGCACTGAAAAAAGTGACTTAGAACTGTATTTCACACTTATGACCGTTGTAGCATCCCCAGGGTTCTGTGATCAAAATTCCAATGCCTGGCAACTGACTCATATTTATGATGATTGCAGTGTCCCGGGGTCCCGTGATCCTGTTTTGTGACCTTCAGACAAGCAAAGTCAATGGAGAAGCCACAGTTTCACTTAACAATGGTGTTACTCACTCAACAACTGCAGTGATTCACTTAACAGCAGTGGCAAGTAAGCTCGTAAAATGGGGCACCTAAATGTCAGGCTCAACTGTGGTCATAAGTCCAGGATTACTTGTTCTAGCTGAAGAAGTAATTCAGCCAATAATGATCCATCAGCAGGAACACAAACACACCTCCACCTGCAGCCAAGATGCAGACCAGCACAATTTCCACACCCCCATTAAGGTCCAGATATCTTTGGGGCATCCAATCCAAACAGTGGTGGGATTCAAATTTTTTTACTACCGGTTCTGTGAGAGTGGCTTGGTAGGTGTGGCTTGGTGTGGCTTGGTGGGCATGGCAGGGGAAGGTTACTGCAAAATCCCATTCCCTCTCCACCCCATTAACCTGCTTTCCAGCTCCATTCTCCTGTGCAGGGCAACAAAAGAAGACCCAGCCAATCAGCTGGGACTCAGGAGGCAGAGAATAGATGGGGGCGGGCCAGTCAGAGGTGGGATTTGCCGGTTCTCCGAACTACTCAGAATTTCCGCTACTGGTTCTCCAGAACTGGTCAGAACCTGCTGAATACCACCTCTGGTTCTAAAGCTTTGCACAATTAGGTTCTGCTTGGCTGCAGTAGGTTGGCAAACTCATTCTGGAGTTTCTTTAAAAACAGAGCAAGAACACAATACTATCATACACTATCATTATATTGCCCGATATTTTGTTTTACAGTTCCACTCAGGTGGTAAAAAGAGAAAAAAGGGGGAACATGGAGTTTTTGGAAATTATAAATGATCTTGCTGGCTTCTTGTGGGAGGGGGTGTCTCCTTATTCCTTTCCCACCACAAGGATGTCAGGCAAATAGAATTGGGGTTGATTCGTCATTGCTCTCATTAGGCCCCTGGACACCAGGCAACCTTTGTAATCTATGATAGATCTCCAGGAGATTAAACTAAATGCAGTAGATCCAGATCTGTTTTCCCCCTCCTCTTGTTGAAAGGTATCTTTCCAGCAGCAGATGTTGCATTCTCCATGTCTCCACATTTGCCCCAAAGGACCAGCATGTTTTTATTATGGCTTGCCATATCAGATTCATATCCATCCTTCCAGATGGAAAACATTTCAGCCATTTGATGTCGTAGCGATACAGATCTTCTTAAGGGGACGTTGGGGCAAGGGGAGCCAACGTGCTCGCCTTGGGTTGTGTGTTTGTGTGTGTGTGTGTGTGTGTGGCAGAAGAATCTGAAAATACTGGCTGTCTTCATTTGGAATTGCACTGGTGGCTGCCAAGGAAAAAAAATTCAGTAGCTTCTTGGCTGTTTTAGCTGACAGAGTTTCTCTGCTGTCTATTTTCCCTTCTTTGAACAGATAGGAGGTACAATGGCTTATACAGAATAAACAGAGTTGGAAGGTCTCGTTCTCTCCTAGGCCTCCCCCAAAAGCACTAAGTCAATTCTGAGTCCCAGCAAAAACCTCTTTTATTACATTAATTTGAACTTATTTCGTTCACACTCAGCCAACGGCTTGTCAAACAGTCTTGTGAAGGTATACTAATTAGCTCAGGCCTTTATCAATCCTGGAATGCTGCCCGGTAAAATTCCACACTCAGTGCTGACAGGGAAGGGCTAGGTTATACAGACAAATCTTCACGAGGCTGGAACGAATGGACAACTGAACGAGCGAGTTGTTTCCTGCAAAAGCCCCCTCCCCTTTTGCTTCTCTTTTAATCCTGATGGGAGGGGCCATTCATCGTCCACCTGTGGCCTTGCTCCCATGTCGACCCTAAGTTCTTAATTGCACCTTCCTTTTGGCAGCTCTGCACATGCGCAGGCTGGGAACCAGTTCCAGAAGCAGAGCCCTCATCTGAGCTTTCCTCAGCCTCCAGGACTGGCCTGGGTTTCTTCCCAACCTCCTCACTACTGACCGGCTCTGTTGTCAGCTCCGCCAGCTGCCAGCAGGCCACAAGAGGTCTGTGGCGATTCTAAGTCATCCAGGTCATGGCTGTCCCAAAGGTGTTTTTCCAAGAAGCTTCTTGGATGAGAAGTGTAATGGTGTTCAAGGAAAACCAAAGAAAGCCCAGCTGCCTTTTGAAAAGGAAATTTCTCCTTAGTTCCACGTTGGTTTCCCCTTGATTAGTTTCCGTCCATTTATGTAAAATGGTACCCGTAACTTCGAAATAAAAAAATCACAGAAGGCTGGGCGGTTTAAAAATAGAACTTGGAAGGAGGAACTTGGCTTTCTGTAGGGAAACTTAAATGCTTACAACTCTAAGCCTTTCATATCTCGGCTCATATGAAGAGGTTCAGAGTTGGTACCGGTAGTCCTCAGCTTACAGCCACAAATGAGCCCAAAGTTTCCACCACTAAGCAAGGCAGTGGCTAGGTGAGTTCTGCCACATTTTCCGACCTGTTTGCCACAGTTGTTAAGCTGCAGTTGTTGAGTGAATTATGAGGTTATTAAGCTAATCTGGCTTCCCCCATTGATGCTTGTCGGAGGCTGGCTGGGAAAGTTACGAGTGGTGATCACGTGATCCAGCGATACTGCAACCGTCATAAAAACCTGCCAGTTGCCAAGCGCCCAGATTCTGATCATGTGACTATGGGGAAGCGGTAATGGTTGTAAGTGTAAAAACCAGCCATAAGTCACTTTTTCATTGCCTTTATAATTTAGAAGGGTCACTAAATGAATGTTATAAGTAAAGGACTACCTGCAAACACTGAAAACAAGGAAAAAGACGTATAAAAAATGACTAAAGAGAATGTATGCATCTATTTATTCATTGTGAGCCGCACACCCTATATTTCCTACAGGAGCAAAAAGCTACAAGCTCCCTCCCCCAGTTTCTCCCCAAACAACAACCCCGTGAGTAGGCTTGGATTGAGAAAGAATGACTGGTCCAGGGTCTCCCAGTAAACTTCCACAGATAAGGTTGGCTATGGCATGGATCTCCCCAGTCTAAAGCCTTAATAACCACAATATCAGAAAAGGCCCGGAGTTTAATTCTGTTACACAATGTTGATTGAGCTGCCTAGACTGCAGTGGCTGTTTTTTGCAAGGATTTCTCTGCGAGGGAATTCCCCTCACCACAAATTCATGGCCATGGGCCAAATGGGACTTTTTGGACACATTTCTTTGGTTTGGGACACTTTCAGGGACACCGTTCTCACATGCTGCATCTTGCAATGAATACAGGTGTTGCGTGCAATAAGGGAAGCAAAAACAGAACTTGGTTGAAGTTAGGAAAGTCATTCAACAAGCAACTCAGTTGGCGTTGAACCAACAAGATGCTTCCAGGAGCCCAGGCCCTCCGTTTCTTGCACCTTATGAAGGGCCGTGGTATGGGGTTGTGGTTAGAGCGTTGGCAGCAGACTGCAAAAGACCTGAGTTCCAATCCATGCCCGCCTATTAAACTCTCAGGTGGTGACTGTCCTAGAGAGCGCTGGTAATCCTTGATTTACAATCATTCACTTAGCAGTTTTGCTCCACCACATTACAAAAAAGATGTGGAGACTTTGGAAAAAGTGCAAAGACGAGCAAGTACGATGATTCATGGCCTGGAGACAAAAACATATGAAGAACAGTTGCAGGAATTAGGTATGGCCAATCCAGGGAAAAGGAGGAGTAAGGGGGACCATTCCAGTATTTGAGGGGCTGCCTCAAAGAAGACCGGGTCAACTTATTCTCCAAAGCACCAGAAGGCATGGATGAGAACTAACCAAGGAAAGAAGCAATTTGGAATTAAGGACAAACTTCCTGACAGTGAGAGGAATTAACTAGCGGAAGAGCTTGCCTCAGGAGGTATGGATGCTTCATTGCTGAACATTTTTAAGAAAAAACTGGACAGCTATTCGTCTGAAATGGTATAGGATCTTCTGCTTGAGCAGGCGGTTGGACTGCAAGACCCCCAAGATCCCATCCAGCTGTATTCTGATTGATAATTGATAAAAACTGTCCAAAGTTACGCCACCACCAAAAAAGTGACTTACGGCCAGTCCTTATACTTAACAACTGTATGATTCACTTAACAACTTCAATAATTTCCTTAACAATTGTGACAAAACAAAAGACGTAGGATGAGGCAAAACTCACTTAACAACTGCCTTGCTCAGCAACAGAAATGTTGTGCCCAATTGTGTTCATTAGGTGAGGACTACTTGCGTGTCTCTTCTCTAGGGTCAGGGGGCTTCTCTGAGTTGACCCTGAACATCTTTGCTGATTTGTTCCCCACTCCCCTGCTTCTTTTAGGGCACAGGCAGAAGTTGGAAGAACAAACAAAATTCCAAGATCGTTATGGAGACCTGGAAAGGTTTCGGCACTCAATGAGAGTCACTCCTACGACGGCCAATTCTCGGGGGTCCCTCGGCGGCCCAGGGCACTTTGGTACACAAGCTCAGAGCCAGATTCAAGGTAAGGACTTGTGAGGTGTCTGCAGAGTATGGTTAAAAAAGTCAAAATACAACTGTAACAGTGTGATCAAAGCTCTGCCTATTTTTCATTTGCATTATGTAAAAAAAAAAATCAGGTTGAATTTCAATGACATCATTGTGGTCATCATTTTGATTTTGGTGCTGTCTGAGTTGGTGTCAGGATTCTGGCACTTAACCTCATTTAAATCATGAGTCTCAAGCCAAACTTCCAAAACTTCAAAAGGATTTATTGGGACTTAAAAGGTCCGGCATTGTCTGGGTGTAGCCGACTATGAGACACATCATTCATTGTCACCCTTGACCCTGGTTTTCCCCCACCCCCTGGGTGTATCATAATTCATATTCTCCAATGGGACACTTCCATAGCCAAGAGTCATCAAACATGCTCTCCAGTTAGAATTTTGCGCGGCGGAAACTTCAGTCACCTAGTTACTATCTTTGAAAACATTTATGGCATGCAGCTGCTGCACTGTTCCCCTCTCCCTTTCTGTTGGCAACTCTAAAAGACCATATAACTATTTTATGAGTTGACACTTGGTAGGTATTCTTGCAGACATTTTATTGCCAAACTAGGTAACATCATCAGCGCATCACACATTACCTACTTTGGTCATGAAATGTCTGCAAGAAAAACTCAGAGAGCACCAAAAAACCCACAGTTAACCGCTAAGCTGCAAATATTCTCCTCTCTTGATATTTTGACTTTTTTTTTAACCATAGTTTTGTTTCCTTAATAACCAGCAGCAACACTATCGGTAAAACGTTAGTCATACAATAATTTAAACTAAACTCTTGTTTGAATAGCATCCAAATGCATGTTGGATCACTGGCTTGAATCAACTGGAGTTTACTATCTCTATGGGCATTGCTGGGCAGCATTTGTTCTCTCTGATGTGGTACAGCATGCAGCTTGGCATGATAGCTGGAGAATTCTAGGAGTTAAGGTCAACAAATTTTAAAAATGCCAAAATTGAGAAACACTGCTTTAAAATAGGCAATCCTCATTGAGCTACCACAAGTGGGACTGGCCATTCCCTTTGTTAAGCAAAGCAGTAGCTAACTGAAACCACTGATCTGTGCTTAAAAGGTAGTAAATGTAAGGATGATCAGGTGCAAGGAGTTAGAAGCCAGGAATAGAGTTCAAAGAACTATAAATTTATTTCCTGCTACCTATTCACAAGAATCCGATCTACTGATTCTCTACAAGTAAATTGGGGACAGATAAGAATCAATGGACTGTAAGGTTGTGTGTGTATGTGTGTGTAGGCCTCTTATGGGGAGTAGGTCTCTTATGGCAGGGGTCTCCAACCTTGGCAACTTTAAGCCTGGAGGACTTCAACTCCCAGAATTCCCAGAAGCTTTGCTGGCTGGGGAATTCTGGGAGTTGAAATCCACAAGTCTTAAAGTTGCCAAGGTTGGAGACCACTGTCTTATGGGACTTAGGTCTCTTATGGGGAGTAGAGACTCCAAACTGAAGATGCGTTGTGTTAAATTTGCATAAAGAGTCAGACGCGGAGTGCTTCAGTGAAGAGTTTATTAGTGACTACAGCTCATAATGGACCCGATTTGGCTGGGCTGCGGCTGCTACTTATAGCCAGCAGCCGCAGTTACCAGCCAATCAGAGTGCAGGGTTTTTCCCGCACATTTTAAACCAATCATATTTGACATTTTACAAGAACAGTTCAAACTAAACCAATGACATTCAAACCTGCATACATAACACGTTGATCCTGCCCTCAGGCTCAGTCTGGTAATCTCCTGCAGGACTGGTTGCAAATTTACTTTTTTTAATCACAGTTGTAAGTGCAAACAGTCGCTGTATGAGGTACTCCTAAAATGCAGACTACCTATAAAAGATAAATGACTTAGGGCCAAAAATGTGCAGAAGAAAGAGGAAGAAGCTATGTTTGAAGTTAAAGTGTTTGTTAAGTTTGAAAAGTTTATGCTACCATGGATCCAGATATACTCCCCTATTATGCTTTTTTTTTAAATTACATTTATATGCCGCCCTTCTCCGAAGACTCAGGGCGGCTTACAATTTTTGGAGCACAACCCAATGCGCTCAGCAATAGCCTTCATTCCATTGTATATGCCTGCTTATTACTAAGCGGCATTTTTACAAGGTCAGCTAATTGCCCCCAACAATCTTGGGTCCTCAATTTACCTACCCCGAGAGGATGGAAGGCTGAGTCAACCTTGAGCCTGGTGGGATTCGAGCCTGCAGTAATTGTAGGCAGCTGGATCTTAAGAGCAGGCATTTAACAGCCTGAGCCACCAAAGCTCTTTTCTTCTCCTTTACTGGGTATCCTTCAGTCTCCACCCACAGTTGTCTATTTGGGTAGCAAATGTTGCCAGATGCAAGAATACATTGAAGCTGCAATAAAATCAAAAGCCCAACCAGATCCATTGTTGGATTTTTGTGGGTCATTTGTGGGGGGTCGGGGACAGAGTGGTGTCCTCCATCAAGATTTGAGCAATGGAGAGGAACCTCAGCATCTAGAATCCTGTCAGCAGAATGTGCTGAATCGCTCTCAGATGTAGCCGAAATAGCTTGTTCCATTTTGAAGAAAGCAGTTATGCTTTGGAAAAAATGCTAACAACATTTATACAATAATCAGCAACAGGTTTCAAAAGCCACGATTACAATTTCTTTAAGCAATTAATTCAGTCGTGTTGGTCTGAGCCTGGAAAGACCACACAACAATCTTGGTAGCTTTTGCCTTAATGCTAAACCTATCTACAGATTCATAGAAAAGTAAAAGAATATATTTTTACTGTATGCATTTTATCCTTCCTGGAGGAAAGATGAGAGTTAAACATGAGAGAAACCATGTAAAGAGAATGAGTGTTTTAATGACACAGGGAAAATCTGCAGGGTATGGTCAAAATATTCAAGATGGAGGCCACAATGATGTGATCAAAGCTCCGCTTCTTGTTGTTGTTGTTGTTGTTGTTGTTTTGCCATAGACACTATTTTGACTTTTTCAGTCATGCCCTGCAGACAATGGAGCAAGCGTTTCACTTATCTACAGCTCTTTAAAGCAGCTGCATCTTTTCCAGAAATGCGTAATAGGACAGCCATATAAACTGAGACAAAATAATTTGACAAGTCAGTGCTACGCTGTCCCAAAACTGCTTTGTCAAGAGGCAACTTGAAGACGTTTTGCTTCTCATCCAGGAATGAGAAGCACCACGAATACACCAAGAATTATCTTGGTGCGTAGAATGGCCAAAGGAAACATGTGGTTTTGTTCTCTTCTTTTGTGGTATTGCATTCCCTCTCTTGTTTGGAAGTAGATAGGTGGTCATCGTGCATTCCTTTCTGCCAAAGTCACTGCCTGGATTTGGCTTTTGAAAAAGTCTCTCTAAATGGGTTTTCCCCATCTGCTCAATTTGGCAGCTGCAAAAGAGTTTTCCAAAGGAAGCTGAGTATTAATGAAGGGAAAGCGACTTTTCTTTGAGGTGCAGAGTTTCCCCTTTCCAGAGAATGGATGGAGCCAAAATTATTTCCTTGGCTTCATTTTTCCTCTCCTTTCTATTTCTTGTTCAGTAGCCCGTTACTGCACACAAGATTTTAAAAGCAGTCTTATTGCTATCTGGAACAAAAAAAAATAGGAACCTTGGTGCTCTCGGAGCAGGCATTTCATTACCCAACCAGGTAACATCTTCAAATACTATTTTATCCAGTTGGGTAATCACATAAAACCTGTTGTTGGCTAAAGAGATAAAACCGGGGCCTACTTTAAAGCACAACAATAGATTAAAACTCTTCTGCTTTAATTCCCCCACCCCCACCCCCAGTTCTCATTCCATGTTGACGCACAAGAATTTGCAATGAAATTTCTTCCAAATTTCAGTGGAGTTCTCCAGGGCAGAATGCATTGTGCTTGTCCTGATGTAATGCTAAAGTGGCCAGGAATACATGCAAAGATCTCATTTCATCACATGCTCATCTCTTGAGTCATTGGCAGCTTCTGTGGCTTCCCATACTTCTATTCCAACTTACATCGAGAGGTGATGTGAGTTCTTTCAGATTGAGAAACAATGCAGGTAGTCCTCGACTTGCGACCACAACTGAGCCCAAATTTTCTGTCGTTAAGCGAGACATTTTCTAAATGAGCTTTGCCCCATTTTACGACCTTTCCTGCCTCAGTTGTTAAGTGAATAAGTTAGTTACCTGTTTGTTAAGTGAATTTGGCTTCCCCATTGACGTTGCTTGTCAGGAGGTTGCAAAAGGGACTCCTGGACATTGCAACCGTCATAAATGTGAGTCAGTTGCCAAGCGTCTGAATATTGACCACGTGAGCATGGGGATGCTGCAATGGTCTAAGTGTGAAAAATGGTCGTAAGTCACTTTTTTCAGTGCCACTGAATGGTCATTAAACGAACTGTTGTAAGCTGAGGACTACCTGTACTGAATGTTGCTATTAGTATGTGGAATAGAAAACACCAGGAGCAGCGCCATCTACCTCCTCCAACAGCAAAGTCAGTTCAGAAGGGTAACTGAGAGAAATTTTAAATCAGTTCTCGAAGTTCCTGAGAAAGGTAAAGTTTCCCCTCGCACATCCGTGCTAGTCTTTCCTGGCTCTAGGGGACAGTGCTCACCTCCGTTACAAAGCTGAAGAGCCAGCGCTGTCTGAAGACGTCTCCGTGGTCATGTGGCCAGCATGACTAAATGCCTTTGAAGGTACACAGAACGCTGTCCCTTCCCACCAAAGGGGTCCCTATTTTTCTACTTGCATTTTTTACATGCTTTCCAACTGCTAGGTTGGCAAAAGCTGGGACAAGTAATGGGAGCTCACTCCGTTACACGGCGCTAGGGATTTGAACCGCCGAACTCGAGTTCCCCGATGGGGGAAGTGAGGCAGGATATAAATTTAATAAATAAATAAATAAAATAACTGCCGACCTTTCTGATTGACAAGTCAGAGACTTCTGTCATGGGGAAAAGGAATACAGGTAGTTTTCACTTAACAATCTTTCATTTATCATTTAATTATCCAAAGTTACAACGATACTGGAAAAAGTACCATATGACTGGTCCTCGCATCCCCGTATTCACATGATCGCGATTCAGGTGCTTGGTAACCATAATGAATTTAGGACAGTTGCATCATCTCACGTTTATGTGATTGCCAGTTGTGGCCTTCCCAGCTGGTTTCCAACAAGCAAAGTCAGTGGGGAAGCCAGCAGGAGGCCTCAAGTTGCAATTGCACAGTGTCTTGTTTTACAACCATGGGAGATTCTCTGAACAAGGACAGCCAAGACTGCCAAAACTGCAGTCACTAAGTGGGGTGGTCACTGACGTTTTCCTTCATGTTTGCTTTGCTTAGCAATGGAGTTGTTGGTCCCAACTAGGATTATTAAGTGAGGGCTACCTGTATTGTGAGAAGAGGCAGGGACAGCATTTAGCTTAAGAGCCAATGAGAACAAGAGTCCAACTGTTCTGTTTTGCTTGATGGATGCATAGCCTATCTTTCCTCCGAGAACTTAAAAGGGATTGCTAGCACTAATTTGGTTTCCCTACAACAACTTTGCAAGGGTGGTTGACCTGACTCATCCTTGTGTTGACTCTGCTGAGGATAGATTTCAGTGTAGGCCTTTCCAGTGTTAATCCAGCACCTAACCACTCCGTTCTGCTATTCTGTTGCTTGAACTAAAATATTCAGGTCCATTTTCCAACCTTCTATTAATTTGCAAGTTTATATTTCTCCCCCACATCAAATGGCAATCCAGCTATTTTTGATTCTCCCTGTCTCACATTTTTTTATTCCCTCTAAAGCTGTTATGTATTTCTGTGTTTCTGCAATCCTTGAGGTTGTTTCAGATTCCTTCCCCCTTCAGTATTGGGTTGTGCTGTTTAACTACAGCAGGCATGACACTCAGAGAACTGTGCTTGCTAAGGGTATTCCTCAGCACGGCCATTGCACAGATAAATAAACAGAAAGTCAGAACTAGCTTTAACACTGTATTTTGGTTCAATGGGTTTCCTTCCCTTGCCTTCCGCTAACGGAGTTGGGATTGCAACCCAACCCTGGGAGCTGAAGTGACCAACTGATGGCTTTAACTGCTGGGCCATTCATTGGAAATCTCCACTGGGTTATTGAGGAATTTGCAAGTTATTGTAAGAGTGCTGATTCTCAACATCCATTTCCCTCTTGGCTCCAGCTGCGAAGGAAGTTTCATTCCAATTGGGGAGCCCTGTTGGTGAGGCAGATTTTAAAAGTTGCCCTTTTGAAAATTGTCAAAACTTCCCTTTACTGGCTGCACATCCTTCTTTTCATCACATTCTCTCCTTGAAAGCATCAGAAAGATGTTCTAGTATAGGGGTCTCCAAACTTAGCATGTTTAAGACATGTGGACTTCAACTCCCAGAATCCCCAACGTGGCTGGCTGGGTAATTCTGAGAGTTGAAGTCCACGAGTCTTAAAGTTGCCAAGTTTGGAGATCCCTGGCCTACTGCAATCCTACTCCAAGCATAAAACCAGGAAGAGCTATTGGCCTTTCAAGAGTTCCTCTCCAATTTTCAGATCTGTGAGCACATCTGGAACTTTGAATGTATGTTTGGAGGGCTGTGGTGGTCAGGGTGTGTTCATTTGCAAAAGGGTCACTGGGGCATGCATACCGAGAAAATAAAAAAAGGCCGTTTGATACCCACAACACCAGGTGGGAACCTAGACTTCACATTTGGCCAACAGATTGAGCAGGCAGGTAGGCATAGGTCAACTGATCACAGGTGCATAGGTCATTTGATTTCAGGTGCACAAATTATGCAGGTCACTTTACTTTCTATTTTAAATACTTTACAAAGGTTGCTCTGAGTAGGTAACAGAATAACAGAATTGACCTTGGAGGTTTTCTAGCACAACCCTCTGTACAGATAGGAAACCCTATACCATTTTAGACAATCTAAAGAGATCTGTCCTCTCCTTGATTAGTTTCTGCCCATTGCTTCTTGTCCTGTCAGCTTTGGAAGCCATATTGAGATCAGATGCTCCCATGCTGCTACATCTGAGCCTGGGAAAGTGGGAGGGGGGAATATATTGGAGTATATCTAGTTAGACATAATAACATTCTTTTTCTGATTCAAGGTCAGGTTGTGTTGCGCATAAGGGAGAGGAAGTCTTAACTTGGGACAGATGGCGATTGGGCCATGTGATGTGATGATGGGTCCAGGGGGGGGATTTTGTAGTTTTTACTTATTGTAAGGAAGCCCGGAACTTTCAGATTTGGGATTCCCCAGTTGTGCCAGTTACTATCTAAATAAAAAGGAACCTTTGAGAAAATGTCTGTCTCAGAGTTGTTGCACAGAATGGAGGGTTGCTGGAATGCTGACAGTTGTCCAACCTCTTCTTAAAAACTTCCAGTGGTGGAACACCCACAACTTCTGGAGGCAAGTTGTTCCACTGATCAATTGTTCTCACTATCAGGAAATTTCTCCTTAGTTCTAGGTTCTCCTCT
This sequence comes from Naja naja, assembly GCA_009733165.1. NCBI lineage: Eukaryota > Metazoa > Chordata > Lepidosauria > Squamata > Elapidae > Naja > Naja naja. The sequence continues at coordinate 9,273,430 of CM019160.1, read as the reverse complement.
CCTTGATTAGTTTCCACCCATTGCTTCTTGTCCTGCCTTCAGCTCCTTTGGAGAATAGCTTGACCCCCTCTTCTTTGTGGAAGATATTGGAACACTGGTAAATTAGTGTATGCCCAATTTGTGCAAATCGGCAGTTTCCGCCTCTCTTTTGGTCTCCCTTCCTCTCTCTTTGGAATGATATATGCACGTTCATCTTGATCACAACAATTCTTGATGACTATATGTGTTTACATATAGGGGGAATAGGAGCTCTGAAGTAAGCGGGCATTATTTTAATTGTTTCAAATGGGCAGCTTATGAGTCAAAGGCAATCAAATGCAATTTCGGGATATTAACTGAAATGTAGAGTATTTTCAGATGTGATGTTGTTGCTGTGATTATTTATAGAGTCTCTACAATGTTCTGAGTGCTGCGTGGATATTAAAAGATTAAGCTGATCCCTGCCTACAGGCTGACAATATAATAGACACAAAACAAGAATGGGAAGAAGCAGAAAAAGGGAAGGTCTTAAAAGACTTGGTGTTTGACAGAGAGGAAAGAATCTTATCCTATACAAAGTGTTGTCTGTAATTTCTGTAAACACTTTGATTAAAAGCAATCTTTATTTATGCAACAGGCTGATTAATCAGGTGAAATCTTTTTAAATGGATGTATTTAATCAATTGAAGATTGCATCTGGAGTGGGAAGTCAGATTTATCCTGGAGGAAGATTATAGAAAACAGAGAGCAGGAAAGGGATTTGGGAGGGAAAAACCAGAAGGAAAAGAAGAGGGGAAGTCAGCATAAACATTTATGCATGGTGTTATATCTCTCTCCTGTTTATCCTGTCAGTCAAAGTAACTTAGTCCAGAAAAGCAGAGAGCTATTTTAGGAATGTATGAATGGCTGGCTCTGATCTGCCTCATTGTCTCATAGATGAATATTTGGGGGCACGTGCACAAATATTTCTATCTGAGAAAGGAGTGATGGAAGCTTGTAAGGAATGCAGGTAATTTCCCTCTGGGAGGAAAATATTGTCTTTGTTCCTTGATGCCAGTGAGGTTGCTTTTGAACGTTCATATGTGCAGTCCAGTTGTGCATCTTGGACGTTGATCTAGAACTGCAAAACATGGAGATCCATGGCCCAGATAGCCCCTCTGCTATGGTATTTCCAGGTGGTCAATTATGCATTGCCCAGATGTGTATATTTGAATATATTGAACTCCAATACTGAAACATGTGAAGAGCCTATAATATAATAAATCATGGAAATTGCAGTGATGGTATATCCATAGAAGAGAATATTTGTAGCTCAGGGTTGAACTATGAAGTCCTTGGTGCTCTGTGGGCTTGGTGGTTTTCTTGCAGACGTTTCATTACCAAAATAGGCAACATCATCAGTGCACTGATGAAGTTACCTAGTTCAGGTAATGAAATGTCTGCAAGGAAAGAAGCTCAGAGAGTCCCAAGGACCCCTAGCATACCCAGTTTAACAATTCCCATATGGAAGCACCATCATAAGGTTTCATGGGTTGCAAAGCATCTCCCTAGTTGGTGGGGAGTAACTTCACCTGCTTATCTTTTGATATATAAATGTTTTGAAACTGGTTTCACCCACTGTGACAACTATTTTATGAATGGGAAAGCCCTCAGCTCACAAAATGCCAATTTCCAGACCTTCTCACCAGCCCAAAAGGTAGTCAACACAAGATCTAGATTTCCTCCAAAGAAAAAAGCTGTTAGCCTTGATGATAGTGGGACTTCCTTTTGAAGGCCATCAGTTGGGAGACTAGTGTGTGTTAGATGTGGATGAAGAGTCAGACGCGGAGTGCTTCAATGAAGAGTTTATTAGTGACTACAGCTCATAACAGACCCAATTTGGCTGGGCTGAGGCTGCTACTTATAGCCAGCAGCCGCAGTTGCCAGCCAATCAGAGTGCAGGGTTTTCCCACACTATTTAAACCAATCATTTCTGACATTTTACAAGAACAGTTCAAACTTAACCAATGACATTCAAACCTGCATACATAACAGTGTGCTTCCATGCCCAGTCAGTTGGTCACCGTGAGAACAGATTGCTAGGCTGGATAGGTCATGATCCAATCCAGCATAGGGGCTGCTTGTGTTTTTATGAAATAAAATGAATAAATAAAATTTATTTAAAAAGGATGAAGCAGTTTGGAAAGCAGTGCAATGCAGAATTCCTGTTTGGTGCTGCTAAGAATGGGGAGCCCCCAAAGCATTGGCATGATATTAGCCAGGGCAGTGACCTCTGGTTCAACATGCATTCTTCACTTTCCAGCTCCCTGATCCAAAGTGTTGCCAATTCCGTTGATAGATCGGGTCAAAAACGCAGCGTGTGTCTGTGCCATACTTGCTCTCACAATGGCTAAATTCTTACTTCTAAATGAGTGTATTCAGTTAAGGCAGCAGCTGGTGCGATTTCCAGAAGAAAATAAACATTTCCTTCAAATATTTTGATTGGCAGCAAGACAAGCCAAATACTTGCCCTCCAAATTGCCAAGAAAGAAATACAGGAATGCGCAAAATCTAGAAATATAAATCGGGCCATAGTAAATTTTTCAGAAGGAAGCAATAAATGTCTGTGGCTTTTTAAAAAAAAAACCTGTTATGATTGAACTGGTAGATTTTGTTCATGGTTTAGGTTGGGTTAGGAGGATGGGGCAGGGCAAAAGAGAGATGGTCATCTCCAGCTGCAAATGGAATGAAAAACCAGAAAAATAGTAGCAGCAAGGAGATTTTACCCTTCAGGCAAGACCCACCATGAAGAATGAAAAAGCAGCATCAGGCAATAGATAGAATAACAGAGTTGGAAAGTGTTATGTATGTAGGTTTGAATGTTATTGGTTTAGTTTGAATTGTTCTTGTAAAATGTGAAATATGATTGGTTTAAAAAGTGCGGGAAAACCCTGCACTCTGATTGGCTGGCAACTACGGCTGCTGGCTATAAGAAGCAGCCGTAGCCCAGCCAAGACGGGTCCATTCGAGCTGTAGTCACTTAATAAACTCTTCACTGACGCTCTTCGCGTCTGACTCTTCATGCAAACTTAACAGAAAGGACCTTGAAGGTCTTCTAGGCCAGGGGTCTTCAACCTTGGCAACTTTAAGATTTGTGGACTTCAACTCCCAGAATTCTGGGGAGTTGAGGTCCACAAGTCTTAAAGTTGCCAAGGTTGGAGACCCCTGTTCTAGTCCAACTCCCTGTTCAGCAGGAAAACCTATACCAATCCCTTCTTAAAAGCCTCCAGTGGTGGAGCACCCTCAACTTCTGAAGGCAAGTTGTCCACTGATGAACTGATTAATTGTTCTCACTGTCAGGAAATTTCTCCTTAGTTCTAGGTTGCTTCTCTCCTTGATTAGTTTCCATCCATGGCTTCTTGTTTTGCCTCCTGGTGCTTTGGAAAACAGGCTGGCACCCCCACCCCTTCTTTCTGATAGTCTCTCAAATATTCAAACTCTGCTATAATGACACCCCTTGTTCTTCTTTTCATTAGACTGGTCACTCTCAGTTCCTGCAACCATTTTTTGTATGTTTTTAAGATTTAAGCCACCCTCTGAAAAGGACCATGTCAATCTGGATGCCATCCCTGAAATGGGTTGCTTCTTTCCCATCTTGCACTGGTCTTCTCGGAAGTATCTGGTTGGCCACAGACAGACAAAGAACAATGAACTGACAGAACAGCTAGGAAAAGATTTGATTTGGAGATTTCACGCTCTAAAGCAATTCATTCAACTCTCTAGATCAAACCAGCTTTTCAATTTGGACCAACCATTGAGAGCAAATCACACTACTGGATGTCTCTGGGTCAGTCAGAGTACTTGGAAGGGGTTTGGCTCATGTGGAAATGATTTACAAAATCAAATCAATACCATAGTTTGATCTGATCATTGTTCCATACTAAATCGTTGGCTTGAGAACAGATGAGATTCAATTCACATATAACTCTACCCCAAATTGGGCTCCAGTTTATCAGGTGCTGGAAAAGTTTAGTTTCTGTCAAACTCTCCTTTTTGATGTAACCATAGAGGAAAGCTATTAAAATGCAGAGGAAATATATTGACTGAATTTAATGTAGGCTAGCCAAATGAAAATAAAACCCAGCTTTTTGTAGTTCTGCCCTGATCAGACTTCCAGTTTTGCCCACTTTTGTTCAGGGTCACCTCTAGTCTTCCTTTCAAAGTCTGGAATAACTGCATGCCTGAAAGCAGAGGTGGTCTTCAGCAGATTCTGACCAGTTCTGGAGAACCAGTAGCAGAAATTTTGAGTAGTTTGGAGAATCGGCAAATCCCACTTCTGACTGGCCCCACCCCCTTCTATTCTCCGCCTCCTGAGCCCCAGCTGATTGGCTGGCTCTTCTTTTGTTGCCCTGCACAGGAGAACAGAACTGGAAAGCAGGTTAGTGGGGTGAGGAGGGAATGGGGATTTTACAGTATCCTTCCTTTGCCATGCCCACCAAGCCACACCCATCAAGCCATGCTATGCCCACCAAGCCACACCCACAGAACCGGCAGTGAAAAATTTTGAATCCCACCACTGCCTGAAAGGTGAAATCCTTCTGATAAAAGCATTAAGCTTAGGCCAAAGGCTAATCCTTGACTTACAACTATTCATTTAGTGATCATTCCAAGATGCAATGAAAAAAGTGACTTATGACTATTTTTCACACTTATGACTCTAGTAGCAAATTTAGATGCCTGGCAACTGGCTCATATTTATGACCATTCGTTGCAGTGTCCTGGAGTCAACTTTGGCAACCTTCTCACAAGCAAAGTCAATGGGGAAGCCAGATTCACTTAACAACCATGTTACTAACTGAACACCTGGCAGTGATTCAATTATTAACTGGGGCAAGAAAGGTAATAAAATAGGGCAAATCTCACTTAACAACTGTCTCACTTAGCAACAGAAATATTGGGTTCTTTTGTGGTCGTAAGTTGAGGAAGACCTTTACTATAGTTAGTAAACCTCGGCTAAACCAAAGCTTATTTCAATATAGAATTATAACTATAGTGCAGACAGAGAGAGAGAAATGCATTAATGGCTTATAACACCTTCATAACATCACCCAACCACTGTTGAAATGATATAAATCTGTCCTCATGCTTGTTATTCTTACATAACAACAGTTGGATAACTCTAGAAGACGCCTTGGAGTCACCAGAATGGAAATGACCACAACTGAGCCCAAAATACATGTTGCTAAGCGAGAAATTTAAGTGAGTTTTGCTCCATTTTACAGCTTTTCTTGCCACATTGATTAAGTCAATCACTGCAGTTGTTAAGTTAGCAACCCGATTGTTAAGTGCATCTGGCTTCCCAGCTGATTTCACTTGTCAAAAGGTTGCTAAAGGGGATCCCGTGGCCCCAGGACGCTGCAGCCATCATAAATACGAACCAGTTGTCAAGCATCAAGGGGAGAAGCTACCTAGAACTGTGGGGAATTTCCTGACAGCGAGAACAATTACAGTGGAATGACTTGCCTCCAAAACTGTAGATGCTCCAACACTGGACATTTTTAAGGAGAGATTGAATAACCATTTGTCTGAAATCATATATGGCTTCCTGCCTGAACAGTGAGTTGGACTAGAAGACCTTCAAGGTCCCTTCCTCTGTTATTCGGTTATCCGAATGTAAATCACGTGGCCATGGGGTGCTGCAACAGTCATAAGTGTGAAAAACGATCATGTCATTTTTTTCCCCAGTGCTGTTGTAACTTCAAACCATCATTAAACCAACTGTTGTAAGGGCTACCTGTATGCTCACCCAGGATTTCCACTTTTCTTCTTCAGTGTGCAATCCCACAGCAAAACCTGGTAAAATCTCTACTCCCAAACATCTGGATTCTGTAAATTCTGTATATGGAACGACTTCAAGCTGTTCTTGCTAGATTTTGCTTGCTTCCCCTTTGCTTGTTTCTCTTCCATGGTCTTTTTCTGGGTTTGCTGATTTGATGCCATATTTTAATTTTAATCAATGGAATCCTTATCTTCCTGGGGTGGCTAGAAGTATCTCGGTATCATTTTGCAGCCAATCAAGGCAAAGGCAACCTGTTAGGGGAAATTGAAGAACCTTTGCCAATTGCAGTTGCAACAGAGGATTGTCTATGCTCTTCTTGGCTTCCAGGACGCAGAGCCTTTTTGCTTGGTTGAGTATCAGCCAAAAGTTTTATGAATGAGCTGAGCCGTCTTTTTTTCTTTTTAAGTTCCGATGCACGCAACACGAGGAACAAATTATGTTTTCTTCCTGATAATATCTTATTTATGTATCATTAGCCCATGGTCAGATGATGATGAGATGAAGGGGTTGGGGTTTTTTTTTTGTCTTTCTAAAGAAGCAGTCAGGGTGTTCTGATTTCGCTTTGCTGTTTAATTATGTTTAAGGAGGGAGGGAACTTTACTAATCCCTTACCTAAGAGTAAATCCCACGGCATTCAGTGGAACACATCCAGAAAGACACCTGATAGGATTGTGCTGCATAAATGGTAATTTCTCCAAATGTTCGATAGAAAGAAAAAGGTTAGAGAGAGACAGACAGACAGACAGACAGACAGACAGACAGACAGACAGGGGAGAGACAGAGATGAGGTTACACCATATATGTCTGGTATAACCTCAGACACAAATAACACATGCACATACGCACGCGTGCGCACACACACACACACACGTTGTGATATGCAGTGGTGAGATGGCTCAGAAGTTAAGATGGTGGGCTTGTCAACTCAGTTGTTAACAACCCGAACCGGTTGTTAAAGTCCCCCTCCCCCCACTATCAAAGAGGATCCTGGGCACTGTGCTGCAATGTAGAAACAAGCAACGGAGCGGCGGGCACAAGGGATGGGAGAGGCCTCTTTCCCTCTTTCTTCTCCCTGCTCCTCCTCCTTCCCTCGTGCCATACAATTCATTGCCTTGTTTCTCCAGGACCCACTTTGATAGTGGTGTGTGTGTGTGTGTGTGTGTGTAATTTAACAACCGGTTCACCCAGGGTCAGGTTGTCTGTTGTGAACCAGTTTTTAAATTATTTAAATCCCACCACTGCACACACACACACACACACACACACGGGATGAGCTCCTGCCCTCGCCCCAGCTCTTGCCAATCTAGCAGTTCAAAAGCATGCAAATGTGAGTAGATAAATAGGTACCACTCTGTAAGGAAAGTAACTGCTGGCCACATGACCGCAGAAATGTCTTCGGGGAGGGCTAGCTCAATGGCCTTAAAACAGATATGAGCATTGCCCTCTAATAGTCAGTAACAATCCTTTTATACTGATATTCCCTGCAGAGAAACGAAAATCTTCTGCAGGTAGTCCTCAACTTATAACCACAATTGAGACCAGAACTTTCATCACTAAATGAGATAGTTGTTAAGCAAGTCAGGTTCAATTTTTACAACCTTTTTTGCTGTGGTCATTAAGCGAATCACATACTTCTTAAGCAAATCTGGCTTCCCCCATTGACTTTGCTCATCGTTGAAGGGTGTGTGGAACAATAGCCCTTACTTTTGGGAGGAATTTTTTTTAAGCCCATGCGCTTTAATTACCAGAACTTGAATGGTTGCAACCTTCCCTAGAACTGGCCTCCAAAGGGTTGTCATCCCTGTTATAAGCACAATGAAATAAACATTAACCAACCTTATTTAGATGTCTTCTGTGGTGGGACCTTTGAAGCCATGTCTATAAGGGGAAGGAGGGCAGGAATGTCAGCAAAATCAGGAGAGGGGGGATCACAAATGTGGATTCAAGTCCATTTTTTACATACATGGGGAGGGGTTCTATATGTGAAGGGGAAAAGAGGAAGAGAAGCATGTGCGTGTCGTGCTGGACAAAGCATATTAAAATATTCATGACCCTCATTTCTAATTCTGAAATGTTGGCAGATATGACAAAGCCAAGCAAATTTTTTCCATTTGTGCAAGATTTTGAGCCCCGTTGCATTCTCCTTTTAGAGCATCTCTCTCTCTCTCCCTCCCTCATTCTCTCCCTGCCCCTCTCTCTCCCTTTTCTTTAAAATTGTCTTAAAAATGAAACCAAACAAAATTGTGATAACTATAGCAGTAGCACTTAGTGCTTTTCCCTCTGGGCAGTTTATAATGCCAGCCTATTGCCCTCAACAATCTGAGCCGTCATTTTACTGACCTTGGAAGGATGGAAAGCTAAGTCAACCTCAGACTGGTCAGGATTGAACTCCTGGCTGTGGACAGAGTTAGATTGCAATACAGGTAGTCCTTGACTTGCGACCACAATTGAGCCCAAAATTTATGTTGCTAAGCGAGACAGTTGCTAAGTGAATCTTGCCCCATTTTATGACCTTTCTTGCCACAGTTGTTAAGTGAAACCATGCAGTTGTTAAATTAGTAATACCGTTGTTAAGTGAATCCGGCTTTCCCATTGACTTTGCTTGTCAGCAGGTCGCAAAAGGGGGATCCTGTGACCTTGGGACACAGCAACCGTCATAAATATGAACCAGTTGCCAAGCATCTCAATTTTCATCACATGGTCATGGGGTCATAACTGTGCAAAAATGATCATAAATCACTTTTTTTCAGTGCCGCTGTAACTTTGAACAGTCGCTAAACGAAATGTTGTAAGTCGAGGACTACCTGTATATCAAAATAGTCAAGATGACACCTGCAATTACATAATAGAAGCCATTGTAGAAGGTGCCAAAGTCCTCATTTGTTGACCCCACTATGCATGTTGTATGAACCCAGCTTGTTGTGTGGCCAGTCCATCAGCAGCAACGCAGGTTTAGTTAGTGCTTAGTAACCACAATAAGGACTAGCAACTTGGTCATTCAGTGAAGTCCTTGCATGTGAAACATCATGATTTTACAATCTTGCTTCAGCTTTCCTGGCTTTACAGACCTGCAAAGATAACAAATGTGAGGACTTAGGGGGATTGGGTAGAAAATTTTCACAAGCAGCGAAATAAAACAAACAAGGCTAACACTCTAATTACTTTGGCAATTCTAAGTAGGAGAGCTGCTTGGAGCCCCGTTTTCCTCTTCTGTTTTTTTTTCTTTTTAAACCCATAGAGGAGAGAAGTGTATTTTGCATAACTTGCCTCTCTTTGTTTTGTTATGCTTCGCAAGCTGCTAGTAATTAGCGCATTTCCACTGTTGCTTTTATATTCTCAATGGGCAGCCCTTTGCCAAGCCTGGCAAGCTCCGACCCATAAAATTTGGCCTCTCCAGAAACTTTTTTGGGGAATGCATTAGAGAGGACGAGAAAAAGGGGAAATGTGCCCTAAGCGCTGAGCTTTTCGTTTGAATTTGCTCTTTATGGGGTATTATTTATGGCCATGTGAAACATAATGAAGGAAGGCGAACCCTCCCTTTGCTCCATTTGAGCGGCTGGGTAGTGCATGGCGCCTGCCTGCCGTTTATCTTGAGATATTCATCTTATGGAGTTCTCACAGCCAGTGTCGCCTAGAATACGTTGGCATGATCCAGCGAGTACATGAATGAGTCAGCGCAAACTCTCAGGCATGCTTTGGGCTGGAGCAGGATGGAAGAGACGAGGGAGGGAGGGAGGGAGGGTGGGGAGAGAGAGAGAGAGAGAGAGAGAGAGAAGTTGGTCACAAGGATGTGTGCAGCAAAGGTAGGCAGCTTAGCTAAAAAACTATCAATCTGAAACTACTGCTGCCACTGCAGGGAAAGAGTGTTTTCAGGGGATATGGAAAACGAAAATTATACAGTCGGCTGGGATCCAGGTGAAGGGTTGCCCGTGTACCTAAGAAGCAATGCTTTTTTTGCCTCTGAGGAAAATAATTGTTGGAACGTGTTGGGCGCAACACATTAAGACTTTCTTCCCAAGCCTCCATTTGAGAGCTAATTTTCCTTTCATTTTTCCTTTAAAAATTGTTTTAAAAGACCCAAGGGCCAAACAAGAAGCAATTTTCTTCAGACCCATAGCTGGATTTCCAAATGTCTCCAAATAATTGGTTAAATCTCCTTTTCTGCCTACTATAGAAGAAAAAGAAGAAAGGGGAAAAATGGGTTAAGGTTTAAGAAAGAGTCTGTAATAGAATGAGAGAACGTGTAGAAAATCTTTGATTTGGTTCCAAGCATCTCCAGTGGCAGACAAAATAACAAAACAAAATATCTTGGGTCTGGATTATTTATTTCCTAGCTTACTTAAGACACTTCTTTTACATGGAAATATTGGAAAATTCCTTGTGTCTAGTCAGAGAATTGGTCTGTTGACTTTAATATCTACTTGGAAGTGCCTGGGAGTAATAATGACGTACAGTGATGAATAGTGTTGAATCTCTCAGTACAATTTATGAAACCACTCCAGATCATAGATTGATTTGAAAAATTGCAATGACAATGGTGGAACTAGAGAAGAAGTAAAATCAAGAGAAGAAGAAAAGAATTTCAGTTGCATTTTACAGTTCCTTTGAGTGATTCAGCCTTCAGCCTAGATGGAAAGGATTTTCAGAATTTACTTGGATAAATTTGTAGGAACTAGCCCCCATTATTCCCACCCACAAAGGCATTTTTAAAAACCCTTTAAGATTCATTATTACAAGCACAGGTAGTCCTTGACGTTTGACCACAATTGGGCCCAACATTTCTATTGCTAAGTGAAACATTTGCTAAGTGAGTTTTACCCCATTTTACGGCCTTTCTTGCCACTGTTGTTAAGCGAATCATTGCAGTTGTTCAATTAGTAACCTGGTTGTTAAATGAGTCTGGCTCCCCCATTGATTTTGCTGGTCAGAAGGTCACAAAAGGTGATCACATGATCCTTGGATAATGCAAGTCATAAATATGAATCACTTGCCAAGCTTCTGAATTTTGATCACGTGACCATGGGAGAAGCTGTAATGATTGAAACTGTGAAACATGGTCATAAGTCACTTTTTTCAGTGATGTTGTAACTTTGAACAGTCACTAAATATTTATTTATTTATTTATTTATTTATTTATTTATTTATTTATTTATTTTATTGGACTTGTATGCGCCCCAGGACTCGGGCAGCTCACAATAAAAACACCACACAATAAATATATAAAAAACAATTAAATTTAACAAGCCCAATCAATAAAATAGTTAAAAAATACATTAAAACACCCCCAGGAGGTCAGTCCAGCCCAGCCTGTTCAAACAGCCAAGTCTTCAGACAGCGGCGGAAGGAGCAGAGATCAGGGGCCAAACAGAGCTCCAAAGGAAGTTGATTCCACAAGGTGGAGGCCGCAACAGAGTAGGCTCTCCCCCGAGGCACCGCTAGCCAACATTGTCTAGCCGACGGTACCCCGAGGAATCCCCATCTGTGCGCACACAGGGCGATCGGTATTTGATGTTGGCAGGAGATGCTCCCACAAGTACCCCGGACCCAAATCGTAAAGGACTTTGAATGTTAAAACCAACATGTTAAACACACTGTTGTAAGTTGAGGACTACCTGTAGTCCTCAATTTACAACCATTCATTTAGTGACTGTTCAAAATTACAACAGCGCTAAAACAATGGACATACAGCTGGTCCTTGCACTTACAACTATTACAGCGTTTCCTTGGTCACATGATCAAAATTCAGTTGCTTGGCAACCAGCATGCATTCGCTATGGCTGCAGCATCCTGGGGTCACGTGATCATTATTTGCAACCATCCTAGTTGGCTTCAACATTCAAAGTCAATGGGGGAAATCTGGATTTGGTTAACAACCATATGATTCTCTTAACAATTGCAATAATTCGCTTAACAACTGTGACAAAAAAGGGTCATAAAATCAGATGTGATTCACTTAAAAACCATCTTGCTTAGCAATGGAAATGCTGGCTCCAACTGTAAGTTGAGGCTTTTCTGTAATTGAAATTAAACAGGATGACTTGATCTCACCATCTTCTCAGCTAAAGTAGATAAAACACATTCCCAACCAGAAACCCAGAATGTTGGAAATGCAAAAGTGAACAGGGCACCTTCTTCCACATGTGGTGGACATGCTTGGAAGCCAAGAATTATTGGAGTAGGATTAAAAAGTGGATGGAAAAAAAAACAAAACAAAAAATTGAATTCGGACCGGAACTGTTTTTATTGGGAATAATAAGGGGAGATTATACTAAGACAGACAAATACGTCATTTTGCATATAACAACTGGGGCCAGAATTGTGTACACATAGTACTGGAAACAGGATAATATACCATCTGAGGGAACAGTGAAAAGAAAGATTTTGGACTGTGCAGAGATGGACAGGCTGGCCTTAGAGTTAAAAGACAGAGGTGAATCGGAGTATTATTTGGTCTGGGACGCCTGGTACACCTGTTTAGACAATAGACACAAAAGTAATACAGTAACTAATATATGAATATGAATGTTGATGATGCTGTAACATTGCTGAAAGTGTTGATATGTTATAAATTGTTGGAAAATGTTTAATAAAATTTATTTAAAACAATAATAATAAAGTAGCTTCAGGTGATGCTCCATCCACCATCTTGCTAATTTTAACCCACGCAACCTACAGGTGCCAGCAGTTCTTGGAGCTCCTGCAGATTTGGGAAGAAATGCCAAAATTAGTTAAGCTGTTTCACCTCTCTTGCCAAGGAAGCAGCGTTGTCCAGAAGAAAGAGACTTCGCTGTCCTCATTCATTTTTCCTTTTGCAGTTGCTCTGAATAAAAAAAAAACCTTACCCTAGAAATAACATGACCTACACTAAACAAGCTTTCAACGGTGTGTTTATCACCTCCGTCCCCCAAGCTTTTCTCAGTACAAACAGACCACCCAAACCTGGCGGGGTCTCCAGACTTCATCCATGTCACCCTCTTTGTGTATGCCAAAGCAGATGGGCTGGTGAGCTTTAGGACTCGCTGCTGTGTTGTCTGTGTGCAGCCTTGGAGAACAGCTAAACAGTTTCGTTCCTGATTTATAATTGGACCAGCAGAAATCTGGGGGAGACGTTAACCCAAGGGTCTCCAACCTTGGCAACTTTAAGACTTGTAGACTTCAACTCCCAGAATTCCTCAGCCAGCATAGCTGGGAGTTGAAGTCCACAAGTCTTAAAGTTGCCAAGGTTGGAGACCTCTGCATTAACCTATTGCAGCAAATCCTTCACCCCCACAGTGTTGTTCCCTGAAACAGATGTAATTTGCTGCAAAAGAAATTCAAAATTAACAGCTTCTCTCCTATTTTCTCTCCCCTTCTCTCTTTCCAAAATTAGGTACCTCTGAACTCAGCCCATTCTCTGACCCACGGCAGTTTGATCGGTCCTTCTCTGCTCTACCAGGCCTCACCGAGACCCGGTTTCCAGACCCAAGAATGCATTACCCTGGTGCCATGCCTGCGGCCTTCCCTTACACAGCAACACCATCCGCCACGGGAATCGGTGGCCTCAGTATGACCAGCATGCCAACAGCCAGTAGGTTCCACCACACCTACCTTCCCCCACCGTACCCCAGCTCCACCCAAAACCAGAGTGGACCCTTCCAGACCAATCCTTCCCCCTACCACTTGTACTATGGTGCCTCTTCTGGATCATACCAGTTCTCCATGGTGGCAGGAGGAGAGCGTTCACCAACCCGGATGTTGCCATCTTGTCCAAGTGCCACGGCAGGAAACAACTTGATCAACCCCAGTCTCAACAGTCAGGCTGATGGCGTGGAAGCAGATGGTAGCCATAGTAACTCCCCGACAACCATGACCACAACCGGGAGGATGGACGAAGCTGTCTGGAGGCCATATTGAAAAAGCACTGAAGGCCAAGCCATGTTCTTCACCAACTGGTGGGTCAAAGGAGAAAAGAACTAAAAAAGAGCTGCAACTGGCGATCCTGTCCACTCCATCCCCAAAGTGGCCTTGGCATCCCAAATGAGATCGTTCTTGTCCAAAACATAAGATAATAAGAAACGAAACAAGCACAGGAAGGCTAGAGGTAGCATGAATTTGGATACATTTCAAAACAAATCTTCTCAACAAATAGTCTGCAGCAGCCTTTCCCTAACTTGGGGCATCCAGATGGATTGGGACTACTTGGAGTTGTTACCTGTACACACCTTGATGGCTCTCAGCCACGAAAGACTGTCTGTTGTGTCCAGAACAGACAAAAGAATAGGTAGAAAAGAAATACTCTACTCCGTTGTAGCAAAAATGGCCAAACACAAAAAGCTCTGGTTCAGCATTTCCAACTTGGTGTCTTCCAGATAGGTCAGATAATACCTTCCAGTATCCCCAGCCAGCTTGGAGATTATGGGAGGTGTAATCCAACACATCCAGAGAACAGCTGGTTAGAGAAGGTTGTCCTTGGCAATCATCTCAAAGGCCAAGCAGTGTTTCCAGTGGATGGATGGATAGATGGATCAAAGGTTCTTGATATTAGTCCCTCAAATAATGGAGCTGATGACAGAGGTCTATGAACCCAAGTCAGGCTGAAGTTAGGATCAGAATGTTTCCCTGTTTTGCACTGCACATACTTTCTCCTCTCTAAGAGGAGGCAAGAACAGAAAGATCAGGGCAGGAGACAGACAAAGTTTGGTGACAGAATGGAAATCCAACAGACCCTATCCACAGAACACGTGAAAAGATTCTGCTATTTCAGCCCCATGAAAAAATATGCAACTGTGATTTCCTTCCTTGAGACTTGGGTCAGAATTCTCTTTCTGAATTTCAGCTGAAGCATTTTTGATGTCCCACGTTTTCCCATTAAGAGGTTGAGGTGGCTTTTTTTTAACCCTCGTTCTGATATCCCCAGGTAAAGATGGCCAGATGAGAAGCCATGAGCAGAGAAAGGTACAATCTCCCTGTCAGGACCCAACAAGCTGGAATGATAATCCAGCTCTCCAGAGATGGAAAGTGGATCCATTCTTTCCATCTCTTTCTAGCTACTTATGGATTTGTGACCAATTTGTCTAAAAGTGAGCAGAGCTAAACAAGGACAGGATTTCTGGTTGGGTTGTAGCTTTTTGCACTTATTCAAATGAGAACAGCCGTCTAATTTTTGAATGTGGTAGGAAGTTTTTGGTGCTAACCAAGTGTCCACATCCTTATTCCTGACTACTTCAGAGTGTACAAGCAATGGTGGCTGGTCTCCACCGGTCCTAGTGAGATGGAGACAGAGCTAAAAAGAGTCTCATTTCCAAGACCTTTTCCTGTCTTATAGACATCAGGATACCTTGTGCAACCAAAGGAAAAGATAACACTTGGTAACCTCGCCCAGGTCCTCTTACCCGTGCCAGGCAAAAGGCCCCTTTTGGCATTCTGCTGACATTTGCACCAAGGCTCAGACCCAAACTTAGTCCTTTCATGAATTAGGACCACAGTTTGACCGAGCAGTTGATCTAAGACCCCAAGTTCAGCATCTTGTTCAGAGACTAAGCCAGGCAAGGCATCTCCTGCAGATGGCTGTTCTTGGCTATATTAGTTGTGTGAAAAAATATTCTGCTCATTCTCTTTTAAAAAAAGAGGCATCAAGGTGTAGATCCTTGGAGGGTGTTCAGAGTGGGAGCCAAGGGTGGCTGTTTTTTTGTTTTTGTTTTGCTACTGTGAAGCCAGTGCAATGTCTGTAACATCCCATCGCCACCACAGCTCAAAAAGGAAATATCACTTGAACACACACACACACACAGCAAGAGAGAGAGAGAGAGAGCACAGAGTTCTTGGGTGGGAGAGGAAGACAGGAAATACTTGGTTGGTTTTTTTTAAATCCTAGAGCTCCACCCAAAATTAATCTCTAGCTTTGGTCATGATTTAAATAAACCTGCTCTGTTCTTCCTTACTGTTGTTTTCAGTCTAATAAAGAAACCGGTGTGTTTTGCCTAAGGTTGGAGTCAAAATCTGAGTAACAACTAGATTGTATTCTTTAAAAAAAAAAAGGAGGGAGGGGGAATCAGGTATTACATATTTGTCCTTAGGTGTAACCTTAAACCTGCATGACACCAAATAACCTTTATTAAGCAGAGCTTCCTCTGGGTTTTGCAACCTGGAGCCCTCCAAGTGTTTAGTTGATAAACCTCCAAAATTCTGAGCCAGAATCCCTTTGGGTAAAAAATATGAGGATCGAGTCCAGCAGATCTAAAGGGTGCCAGGCAGTCAAGGTGATCCTATGGAATCTGCAGATAGCAGACATTTAACAGAAATTGGCAAGCATGTCACGTCTGAATTCCCCCTGTTTCAACAGGTCAAATAAGTCAGGAAGGTAGCCACATCCATTCTAGTAAAGCCCCACCACTTTTTCATGTGCTTCACAACCCATCTTTGAAAAGAGCAGGGTTTTGACAGTGTGACTGTGGATGCCATCTTGCCTTTTTTGACCCCGACCCCTCCCTGCAAGCACCGTTGCCATTTACCAACTGTGACAGTATTATATTTAGGGTGACTGGCGCCCTCTGCCTCAAGTCCCCTTTTGTAACATCCTGCGGGTGATGGATATCATCAGGAATCTTGGAAGGGTCTTCCCCCTTGGGTCCGCGTAAATATTTAGCCTTGAAACAACCGTGACTGGATCTTTCCAAATCATTTTGGGTCATTCATTCACATCCATATCTGAGAGCTTGTTTGGAACACCCAGGAAACTGAAAAGATTCTCCTAGATCTGGTCCTCTCCCTTGCTTTAACTGACATCCATGGTTTATCTAAGACAGTCTTTCTCAACTTTAGCAACAGATCGCTGGCTGGGGAATTCTGGGAGTTGAAGTCCATCTTTGCTGGCTGAGGAATTCTGGGAGTCAAAGTCCACATGTCTTACAGTTGCCATTTTTGAGGAACATTGATCTACTTTCTGCACTTAGAGCACCCATGCTTTCCAAGCGGCAAAATTGGAAGATCAGATATGGGGTTGGTTTCAAATTCTGATTTGGACAAAGGGGAGATGGTGGCCTGTCTATACTCAGGGATGCATTTAGCCTTGTATAAACCCCAGATTTTAGTTAAAGCGCTGTGGGCAGTGAGGGCCAGCAACATGGTAGTAAACATGTTCTCAAATGAGCAGAGTACCTTAGTCTGTTCTCCAAAGATGTATTTATAGGATATTGAATGAGACAGAGAAATTTGAAAGAGACTTTGTACCTATTGTAATTTCTTGCTAGTTGTAACTTGCAAACCACAGCCAAAGGTTCAGGTTTATGACAGACTGTTGTCCCCAGATGTGAAAAAAACACATGCATCTCTTTTATGCAACTGGTCCAATATTTGGCCCAGGTTTCTTTGTTGATGTTATTGTTGTTGCTTTGCACTATCGTATGCTTTTTAAAAAGAAAAAAGAAAGAAAAGATGCACAATAGCTTGTACAAAAGATTATTTTCCTTGGCTCATGGAGTATTTAACTGAAAAAAAGGTCTACTTTCAGGTCTTTATTTGTTAAAATAATATAAATCTTTTAAAAAATATTGTTGTTGAAGGATCCCAGTTCCTAAATCTGCTTAGAATGTTTGTGTCTTGAAGTAATTTTTGTTTTGTTTTCTAATTTTAAACGGAATGGCAATTGATTGGGGGGGGGAGGGAAGCCTTTGCAGGATGTAGATAGATTGTGTTTAACGCAAGGAAAATTAGAGCATTTGTTCTCCCTTCCTTCTTTTTGCTGTACTGAAGCTAATTTCAATTATTAATATCTTTAAAAATATATTAATAATATTTAAAAGGTGAGAGTCTGCACCATAATCCTGTCCTACTTGGTGATACCTTTATTTTGAATTGTAACTCTCTTCTCTTCCCACAGTTTTGTGTTTCACACATGTAGCATTTGCAAGCTGGGGTTGGGAAGAGACCCAGATCCCACCAAAAACTTCGACAGTTCTAACCCAAAGTTTGCTGATGCCACGCAAAGCACTTCTAAACATTGGAAGTGGTGAACATTGCCTTCTCTTGCCCCTTTAGAAGCTTATTGCCCCTACAAACAGGGTCAGATGCATCAGCTTTCCAAAACTGTGTCAGGAAGAAAACATCTGCTCCTTAACTGGTGGTAAATTGGGAATTCAGTCTTCAAGGAAGCCACAGCAGAGCCATCAAGCTTGTTCCTCTTTCCTAGAGGGGGAAAAATCCTAAAAGTTCCATGTTTTTAAAGCAAATATACATGATTGCTAACTGTTATGTGTAATCATTTTGATGCCTTACCATGTGGAATAAATAAAGGTATTGTTATTGACTGAATATGTTGCTTCTTGCCTTGCCTTGAAGAACATCCTCTGTTTTTCATCTGCACCTACACTACATGAATCAGGGGGTTAGTCTTTCCAGGTCTTACCACTATCATTATTTCCTTCCCCCAATGTCTCCAACACCATCCCAAACCACTCCACAAGACCTTGCCTTCTGCTGAGCTCAATACAAGGGAAACATGAAGAGATTAAAGGTAAAGAGCTGTGGTGGTGCAGTGGTTAGGATGCAGAATTTAGCTAACTCTGCCAACCGTCAGCAGTTCGACTCTCAATGGCTCAAGGTTGATTCAGCCTTCCATCCTTCCAAGGTCGGTAAAATGAGGACCCAGATTATTGGCGGCAAGATGATGACTCTGTAAACCGCTTAGAGAGGGCTGTGAAGCTCTGTGAAGGGTCATATAAGGCTAAGTACTAAAGGTTTCCTCTGTGCAATTATGTCTGGCTCTAGGGGCCAGTGCTTATCGCCATTTCCTAGCTGAGGGAACCAGAATTGTCCAAAGATGCTTCCATGGTCATGTGGCTGGACTGATTATAAGCCAAGGCTCATGGAACACTGTTACCTTCTCACTAAAATGGTACCTATTTATCTAGTTGCATTTGCTTTCTTTGGCAGGAGCTGGAGCAAGAATGGGAGCTCACACAATATTTGGGTCTTAAACTGCCAACCTTTCGGTTGACAAGCCCAGCATCTTAACTGCTAGGTCACTGTGCCCCCTGTGAAGAGATTATCCTGAGCCAAATGGCATCCCCTTGGGCTAATCAAGAGGAGGGTGGAAAAAATACCATTTAATCTTCTGGAAATATTCATGCCATCTTGCCATATCCTGCCTTGCTGCATCTCCCAAACGAATGATGGGGAAAGGAGAGAACACAGGCTGTTTTGCATCCAGATGTTGCAGCATCTGGAAGGGGAAAGGCAAGTTTAGACAAATGGAAGCTTCTATAATGGGTAGTTAAAAAGCTCAGGAATCAGGAGGGGAGATGGATCAAGTATTCAGTCCAGGGAAGTGCTGTCTACCACCAAGATCCACAAAGGAGTAAATTGCAGCAGAAACACCACCTTTGATCTGGTTTCCTATAAATGCAGCAGGGGAAAAAGACAGCCAATGGAAAAGAATATTTGTAACTCAGGGTTGAACGGTGGGGTGTTCAGCGTGCTCTAGGCTTAGTGGTTTTGTTGACCTTTTATTACCCAACATCATTGGTGCTAGAAGGGCATTCTGATGAAGTTACCTAGCTGGGTAATGAAACATCTGCAAGAAAACCACCAAGTTTAGAGAGCATGAAGGATTCCACAGGACTCCAAAGTAGCCAATCTCATGTTATCCTAAGCTTGAAGGTAGAGTAGTTCTGAACCATAGCCACTACTCTGTGTAGACAGGAAGTTCATTTTGTTTCTTTCTGTGTGCTAGCTGTACATATTGTTTTGTCACAAGCTTTCCATTTTTTTTCTCCAAAGGATGTTTTTGGAAAAGCTACCTGTGCAGGTAAACATTCTCACTTGTCTGAGACAGTACCTGGAACCATCTGTGGAGGTGAGCTAATTCGATCTAAGCCATGGGTTGGTCTATTGTGACCAACCAAGAGCTAAGCTTCACTGCCCTTTAGTGTGGGTGAAACATAGCAAACCCCATGTTAGGGTGTTGGCAATGATTCAGACAGATAATACCCATTGCTTTTTTTTAACCCACTTCTGGAATGACCAAGTAATGCTTAGAGACATTTATGAGTAAATGGCCATGATCCAACCAACCAAACGTCATCTGAAGAATCACATAGAAGAAGACTGCACATAAAAAGGTGGAGCTTCTATTATCGTGGCCAACATCTTGATTATTTTGATCACACCCTGGAGATAATCATCCTTCCAACTCAGAAAAATGAACAAAACATCCCTGAGTAAGAGTTTTAAGACTCACCATGCTGCATCCCTCAAAGAAGAAATGCATCATTTGGTGTTACAATGCAAAAATACTTAGCAACAAAATTCTGGCTTGTAACTGACTGACCAACTGTACTCAATGTGTAGTCCTCAATGGAACTGCATCTACATGGAGAGAAGTATGCAGTGGGGTCCCCCAAGGCTCTATCTTAGACCTAGTACTCTTCAATATCTTCATCAATGAGTTAGATGAGGGGATAGATGGGGAACCCATCAAATTTGCAGATGACACCAAACTGGCAGGAACAGCCAACACTCCAGAAGAAAGGCTTAAGATACAAAAGGAACTTGACAGACTTTGGGCCCTATGTAACAAAGTGACATTCAGTGATGAAAAAAGCAACGGCAAGAAAAACTAAATGCACAGTTATAGTATATGTGGTGCCTCACTCAATAGTACTAATTGTGAGAGGGATCTTAGAGTCCTAGTGGACAATCTTTTAAATATGCGCTAGTTGTGTGCTGCAGTTGCCAAAAAAGCCAACACAGTTCTCGGCTGCATAAACAGAGGGATAGAATCAAGATCACGTGAAGTGTTAATACCACTTTATAATGCCTAGGTAAGGCCACACTTGGAATACTGCATCCAGTTTTGGTTTGCCACGATGTTAAAAAAGATGTTGAGACTCTAGAAAGAGTGCAGAGAAGAGCAACCAAGATGATGAGGGGACTGGAGGCTAAACCATATAAAGAACAGTTGTTGGAACAGTAGGAACATGTAAAGAACAGCTGTTGGGTACATCTAATTTGATGAACAGAAGGGTGACATGATGATAGCAGTATTCCACTATCTCAGGGGCTGCCACAAAGAAGACAGGGGCCAGGGGGGTCAACGGTCAAGCTATTCTCCAAAGCACCTGAGGGCAGGACAAGAAGCAATTGATGGAAACTAATCAAGGACAGAAGCAACCTAGAACTAAGGAGAAATTTCCAGACACAACAATTAATCAGTGGAACAGCCTGCCTCCAGAAATTGTGAATGCTCCAGCACTGGAAGTTTTTAAGAAGAGATTGGAGAACCATTTGTCTGAAGAGGTGTAGGGTTCCCTGCCTAGGCAGGGGGTTAAAAAGACCAATGTAATTTTAGACTGCATTACTGGAAATAAAGCGCTAGGCAGAAGGGAAGCAGCACCCCACATTCCTACTGAACCTCATCCCCACCCCTGTCACATGTGGGATGTTCTCATTCACCCTCCCCAGAATAGAGTTGACTGTAGTCCTCAGCCACTAAAACAGATGCACACCCTTGTATTCTGGATTGTAATTATTTATTTTAAAAGAGTTGCTTTAGTTTCTAGGAGACTCCTGAAAATAACACACCCACACCAGAAAGGAGGAAAGAAAGAAGATGCATCTACAAGAAGAGCTGAAAAGTCAAGAGGGCGGCCACCATCACATGATCAAATATGTGCCATGCGTGTAAAAAAAAGGGGGGGGGAAGGATTTTGATCCTGTGTTGGTGGCCACCTTCTTGGCTTTTTTTTATTTTTATTTTCCTTGAAGATGTACTAAAGAATTAAAAGAGCCAGACAAAAAAGGAAAATTAGACTTTGGGATAGCAACCCAGTATGGTAAAGTCTATTTCTGGTACTAAAACAGATCCATGTGCATTGCTCTGTTCGTTTCCTTTTCCAGTCTTCCAGTAGAGCTGGTCTCAGAGAAGGTTTGAGCGAGCTGTTAGGGAAGGACCCGGAGAAGAGATCATAGAGATTGAAGGAAATACGAATTTAATGAAAAGAAGGACTCAGGGGAGACATGATAGCAGTCTTCCAATATCTCAGGGGCTGCCACAAAGAAGAGGGAGTCAAGCTATTCTCCAAAGCACCAGAAGGCAGGACAAGAAGCAACGGGTGGAAAATAATCAAGGAGAGAAACAACCTAGAACTAAAGAGGAATTTCCTGATAGAACAATTAACCAGTGAATGACTGGCCTTCAGAAGTTGTAGGTGCTCCAACAGTGAAGGTTTTTAAGAAGAGATTGGACAACCATTTGTCTGAAATAATATAAGGTTTCCTGCCTAAGCAGGGGGTTGGACTAGATGACCTCCAAGGTGTCTTCTAACTCTGTTATTCTGTGATGCTATTTGAAGAGAGAAACTCAGAATAGCCCCACCTTGACTTTAGTACAGGCTTTGCCAACGTGGCCAATATTGACTCCCAAGGATCAGTAGGACTACCAAAGGGGTTAGTAAATGGCTGGCATTCAATAGGAACTGGTCAAACCTGAAAGATTTTGGTAATTTAGTATTAAAACTCAATAATCTTCAACTAATTTCTGGGCCCTTGTTGATACTCATCATGCTTCCCATCGATGATAGCAGCAGTTTTAGAGGGAAAACTGTTTCTTATATTTTTCATGTTTTAAATATTACCTATTTTTATGAAGTTATGGTACTGTTAGTTAAAGTAGCATTTATGAAATTATTTTCATATAATAAACATTTGTGGGGGGCGATGGACAATCTGAAATTTCATGAAGGGGTCAAGAAGCTGAAGAATTTCAGGTTTGGTGTCAGAGGAAGGAGAAAGAAACATAGCTTCTTTCATTCTACCTGATGACAATAAAATAGCATTTTTTTAACCTGGCCTACCTCAAAGGGCTAGCAGATCCCTAAGACTGGATACCAAAAATTGCAGATCCCACATTGGACAGAAATAATTTCAGTTCTGTTCAGTTACAGTTCACAGATCTAACATCCATATTATATTCTCAGAACAATGAGATTAAATGCAATAAAATAAGAGAGAGGAAATTAAAAAGGAAAAAAGAAGTAGGTAAAAAAGAGAGGGAAATATTGTATATGTATATATATATATGTACCATATATGTAATCATCTAATGTACACAATGTATTTTTACACAGGGCAACACCCCCCCACAAAATGAGTTCCAAATAGTTGTTAATAATGTACAGGTTCTATAAGGTACAAGTGGAAACTTAGCAAAGGTTTGTGTTATTTTAATACCCTCTTCTGTCAAAAGAAATTTTATATAGCATGATAGATGTTAATATGTCCATATGCATGTCTCTATAACAAGGATCAAGACTATTAATGTCAATGAATAACTGTGGGAAATAAATGCATTTCCAAAGAGAATGGAAAACCTGCTAACCTTGAAGCAGGCTGAAGCAAACTATCCTAGTCCTGCATTTATGGCCACCTTCATGAGAAGTAGGATCATGATTAGCCTAGCCAGAAAGACAGGCTGCTTTCAGCTGTGCATTGAAACGAGATGTGCGGGTAGCAGCACACTGTATAGAACAGTTTCAGGTCCTCAATCAGCCAAAGAGCACCCAGCAGCCCCTCCAAGAAACCGCCAACTATTGTTTCCAAAGCAGGAGAATTTTGCTGTTACAACTTTAGAAATATTTTTTTTCGTAACCGCATCAAAAAAAAATTGTTGATTGAGTGAGCGAGAAAGATGAATTTTATGCTTCATACCAAACAGCAACACACAGACATGCTTTTGATGATGCGCCAACTTACAGAAAATTTCCATCCACCTTGAT